>LRSR01000285.1:0-23870 GCA_001579985.1 Hypsibius dujardini
AATTCCATTCCAAGGCAGGCCAAACTCTGGAATCCCCATCACCGGAACCGGAAACAAATTCGCAGATGCAATAATAGATTTTCGGTGTCCGCTGATGCTGACTTTTGGCAACAGATTATGGCGACCAACGCGATATCTCATCGCGCACATTGAGATTTTTCAGGGGAATTTGTCAGGGACGTTGCAGAGAAGAACCATGTCGAAGTTCGTCACGCGCCTCAACATGGTGTCCGGGAAGATGGAGTGGGGTCTGTTGGATGAGGATTACGATTATTGGCAGGAGATCGCGCGCTCCCGGTACGGTGACATGCTCCACGACGAGGATCGAAATGAAAAATACTCGCGCGGGCTGAAGAAAGCCATCGACGCGGTGCATGCGCGCGGCGAGAAGGCCAATGTCTTGGACATCGGCACTGGGACCGGGCTGTTGGCGATGCTGGCTGTGCGGCACGGAGCAGGTGAATTTGATGGAGAAAAGAAGGAGAAAAACGAGAAAAGATTTGGAGTTGTTTCGTTGAATAACCCCTTGATTGATTGGCTGATTGTTGTTGTGTGCATTTACCGTGAATTGGTTTGATTGATTGGCTGATTGTTGTGTGCATTTACCCTCAATTTGTTTGCTTGATTGACTGATTGTCGGTTTGTGCATTTACCGTGGATTTGTTTGCTTGATTGACTGATTGTCGGTGTGCGCATTTATCCTCAATGTGTTCGCTTGATTGACTGATTGTCGGTGTGTGCATTTACCGTGAGTATGTTCGATTGATTGACTGATTGTTGTGTGCATTTACCCTCAATTTGTTCGCTTGATTGACTGATTGTCGCATTAGTGCGTTAATTATTGATTTACAGGATTTTCTGCGATGGTTAGCACTGATTGGTTGATGTTTGCAGTTATGAAACCTTGCACTACCATGATATTTTTACGATTTCGGTCGTTTGATTGCTTGGTAAACGGATTTTCGTGCTTGGTTTCTATTCTAGACAAGGTGACGGCATGTGAAGCATTCCAGCCGGTAGCGCAGGCTGCTAAGTTGATCATCGCTGACAACGGGATGGAGGACCGGATCAAACTGGTGGGGAAACGGTCCACCGCGCTGACCGTGTCCGCAAACGGCGCTGGCGACCTGGACGAACGGTGCAACATTTTGGTGTCTGAGGTGTTCGACACAGAATTGATCGGCGAAGGAGCCCTTGGAGTGTTCATTCATGCACATGAGCATCTGCTGACACAGGATGTGATCACTGTGCCGTATGCTGCGACGGTGTACATTCAGGTGATCCAGAGCGACTTCCTCGCGCAGCACAACCACTTGGCCGATAATATTGGACTGAATGTGCCGGTGGAATGGCGCGATTGTCCAGGTGTGTTAGGATGAGCTATAGTGACTATGTCTGTTTGTCTGCTTGCCTCCCTGTCTGTCTGTCTGTCTGTCTGTCTGTCTGTCTGTCTGTGTCTGTGTCTGCTTGTCTGCCTGCCTGTCTGTCTGTGTGTCTGCCTGTGTGTCTGCTTGTCTGTCTGCCTTTTTATCTGCATGGCTGTCTGGCTGTCCTTCACTGTGTTCTTATCGTCTACCTGTTACGTCTGTCTAGATTGTCTATCAAGGATTATTTGAGACTGTGATCGGCGTTTATTTCTTGTGATTGTAGGCCAAAGCGGATTCGTCAATTGAACCGCAGCCGCTGTGGGAGTATCCCGGACGCATTCTCAGCGACGTCTTCACCGTCCACATTTTCGACCTGGACCGGCCGCTGGTGAAGGATTTCCTCAGCGTGTCTGGAACGGTTGAAGCCGTCACCGGCGGCAAGTACAACGGCATCGCCTTTTGGGTGGAGTATTCCTTCCCGCTGGACGGCACGGACATGGTCTGGACCACCGGACTGGACGGGCTGCCGCAGGCCGGCGAGTACGTCCGCTGGAATCCCTATCACCGGCAGGGTGTCTATCTTGCGCGTCACGGCAGCGACATTGCGCGTGGGGAGAAGCTCTCCTACGAATGTCTGATCGACTACGAAAGCGGCGAGATGAGCGGGAAGTTTACCCTCTTGAGTGGCGGCGATGGGCAACCGACTCCGCCGTCGGAAACAACCAAACCACAGGCGTCCGCATCCGCTTCTGACACTCTCCAGTAGAGCCATTCAGTCCTTCCTTCCATTGATATTGCGCTGTTTTTACTTTCTCTTTAAGCTGGAGGCTGTGTTTTATTTCGTGTGTTCCTCGTATGTTCATGATTATGAAAGTGGGAGGAGCTTCGGGTAAACACACATGGAATAAAAAACTCGACGGGACAATCAATCAATCAGTCAATCACTCGTCCGTATCATCGCCTGGCGGCGTGAGTCCTTCCGGAAGCCAGTTTCCGCTGCTCTCATTATACTCCTCCAACATTCGCAGGTCGTCCGTCTGGGAAGCAGCCGTTGTCTGACGTTTCTTGGCGGACATGTCGCGGGCCGGTTGACGGTTCTTAATCGGCGTCGTCGGGACCTTCGCATCGCCCTTCATGGCCATAAACTCCGCCCACAGCTGGCTGGCCGTGCGCCCAGGCACGAAATGCGGCTCCCAACAGACCTCCTCTCCGTTCTGCGTTTTCGCCTTCAGTCTGAGGTAGGCCTAAAATAAATTTAGGTCAAGTTAATTGGAATATAAATAAGCCGTTTTCTCAACATTTAAAATATAAATAAAAACCAGGATTTAAATCATTTATTGGAACAAGTACGCTTTTACATGTTCGGATAAGCTTTTTTATAATTCTAAATAAAATAAAATACAATTTATTAGAATAAAATGCGATTTATTGCATAATGAAAAAAAGTACTAGCCTTCAACTTCTCCGCCGGCGTCAGTTTGGGCAAACGGCCACGTGCTGTTTCGTTGCCCGGCGGCAGCTGGTATCCAGTCAGCGTCCAGTGTTCCAGTTGCTCCGGCGTGAGGTAAGTCGGAGCGAGGAACATGGGCTCCTGGATGAAATCGCGAGGCGGTGGAGTCAGGGTGTTCCAGGAAGCAGGACGGGGACCATCCTTGCCGTTGAGATTGGTCTGGCTGGTGAGGTCGGAAAGCTCGGTCATGGAGACGTCTTCCGTCTTCGGGCCGGCTAAAGGCAAAAAGCACGCATGCCATCAGGATACCAACTAGCTGGCTTGACTTGTCTTTTCTAATTGCCTTCCTGTGTCTGTCTGTCTGTCTGTCTGTCTGTCTGTCTGCCTGCCTGCCTGCCTGCCTGCCTGCCTGCCTGTCTGTCTGTCCATCTGTCTGTCTGTCGATCGGAATGTCTTAAATCGGTTTTCCTTTCCAAGCAATTGTCTGTAAATACCCAGGCTTTTGGCAGGTTTAACGGGAGATTCGCCAATGACGATGGAACACGGAGGAATGCGGGAATTCGGTCGTGTCTTATTACCCACTTCCCGGATCAGACTCGGAATGTAATCGTCGCGATAAACTGAAACCAAAAAGTGCTGCTAAACTGTCAAAACTAATCCGCTGGAAAAAGACATCAATAGATGGGCAAAATGATGAGGCCGACAGGCAAATAGGAAGGCAGTTACTTCAAACAGCTAAAAAGACAGACAGACAGACAGACAGGTAACTAGGGAAGCAGGCAAACTGACAAGAAATTAAACAGACAACCAGATGCCAGACAGACACAGTTACATACCGAGGAACCGATGGAAGGTCGAAGCAGCAATGGTGTAATAACAATCCAGCATCTTCAGGCGGATCTTTTCAATCGCGTCATCGTCATATGAGAACCACTTTTCCAGGCACGGTCGCGTGATGGACTTCGCATTGGTTTGCCCAAGATTCTCAAAGCGCCATTTTTCCCGGATGAAATAGCCCAGCGCTGTGTACATGAAGACGCCGCAATCCACGCCGTTGGCTTGTTGCGGCGTCTTGGGCTCCACCCGCAGGCAGGCCTTCTCCGTGAAGTCCTTGTGCTCCCCCTTGCGGCCAAAATATTCGCTGCCGAGCCATTTGGCGATGAGATCGCAGGTGAATTTGTGACGGTCCTTGCTGCCGAGCGAATGAAGAGAGTCGATGATGACCATGATGGGTTTCTTTGGCGGCTGCGCCTTAGAATCCGGGTGGCAAACAATCACCAGGTACCAATGCTGCCTGTAGCAATAAGTCAAGTGTTTCAGTCTGGGAAGACAGCTACTTGTGCCTTTTTACATACTTGCCTATTTGTCTGTCTGTCTACCTACTTGCTCTAATCTCAGTCTGTCCTGGTCTGGCTGACTAGCTGTCTGTTTGTCTGTTTGTCTGTTTGTCTGTTTGTCTGTTTGTCTGCCTGTCTGCCTGCCTGCCTGCCTGCCTGCCTGCCTGCCTGCCTGCCTGCCTGCCTGCCTGCCTGCCTGCCTGCCTGCTTGTCTGTTTGTCTGTCTGTCTATCTGTAGCACACTACACTTGATTCGCGTTTTCCATGCGATTTCACACATACTCGTTCAAAATCGGGATCACCAAGTACTCGAAAGCAAAAAGGTCCGCCTTTTTGCTGTGATCCTTCAGCCGAGCGAAGACCGCAGGCGGCAGGGTTGAGGCCGATCCCTTGGTCATATCTACCCCGCGAATGGCCCCCAGAAACGTTTGAAAAAAGAAATACGACATGAAATGGATCTCCTGCGTGTCCGTCTCGTTCAGTGAGAGCCGCAGCACCTCCAGCATGAATTGCATGACGCCGTCGCCGAGCTGCTGGCCCTTAGCCAGCTGTAGCACATCTCCCGCCATCACCGAGGCGTTGCCGAGAATCACCTCCGGGAAGACGTGCAACGAGTGAAAGATTTCGTGACAGTCCACCGGGAGGTCCACTTGACTGGTCCGCGGTTGATGGTGATGATCACCGTTGCCGTTGCCGTTAACGTTAACGTTTCCGATCATTTCGTCGTCCTCGTCGCCGGAAGAGTCGAGAACGACGCAGTCGTTTGAGGTGCTGGCCACCGGGTCTAGCAGACTGATCTTAGAGCGGGTGGCAACGGAAGGGGTCGGGCTTTTCACTTTGGTCTGTCAAACCAAGCCATAGACAATGAGTAAAGGGAAATAAGGTGGATGGTAATCGCTTCTAGAAGACAGTGATACAAAGCTATACAGTTGACATGGACAGAGAGATACATCGGCGGACAGGGTAGATTTATGGGCAAAACAGTCAGGCAGGCAGGCTGATAGGCAGATTTACCGACAATCCGACAAACAGGCATGCCGGTTGACAGATACACTCATGGACAGGCGACCAATCAGACAGATAGACATTGCACACTGAGAGACCTACTTATGGTCATACGAATCTAGGCTCAAAGTTATAGTTAAAAACAAGCAGATTTTGAAAAGAACATTGGCGGAAAGGCAGATACAGGCAACAAACATGCTGATAGGCAGACTTGTCGACAAGCAGACATTAGACAGACAGACAGACAGACAATACATGCTGATAAGTCTGCCTTTTAGCATGTAATGTCTGCCTGTCTGTCTGTCCGATTGTCAGTCTGTCCGATTGTCTCATTGTCTCATTGTCTGTCTGTCTTTGAGTGTCTGTCTGCCTGTCTGTGAGTGCCTGTCTGTTCATAAGCACTTGCGGACAAACAGACAACGAGACTCCAAAGAGGCAGGTACTCACAAACTGGCAAACAAAGTTATATAGACAGGCAGACAGATAGGCAGGCAGGCTCAGAGAGACAAAGAATGGCAGCCAGGCCGATAGTCAGACTAATAGTAAAATAGGATAAACTCAACGCTACCCTCAGTGCTTCCGCCTCCCGCGTCACTCGTTCATTCGCGATTTCCTGCCAGCGATCTAAAATTGAGCCTTCAAAGAACTTTGGCATCACAAATACGGGGGAAGCAGCCGGTGCCTTCTTGGCAGCAGTCACGGGGCGAGATTTGCAAGGTGCCGTGTCGGTCGGCCCTGAACTGCAATTGCTGGCGTCCGCACCGACACGAGAATTATTCTCCTGGTCGTCATCGAAATCCAATTCAATTGTGTCACCAGGTTTCAGCTTTTTCCACGAAGTATCACTGAGGCTCGAAGTGGATCGCTTTGTCGGCGGGATCGGGTTGGGCGGGCCGGCAATTCGCTTATGCGGTGTTGCCAGAGGCAGAGTGGGACAGTGGGAAATCTTTGTCTGAAAGCCAAAGAATTCTCCTAAACTGTTTCCAATTTGCCTAACCGTACGGATTAACTGCTGGCTAGTTACTTGTCTGTCTAACCGTGCGGTGTGCCTGTCTGCCTGTCTGTCTGTCTGTCTGTCTGTCTGTCTGTCTGTCTGTCTGTCTGTCTGTCTAACTGCCTGTGTCTGTCTGGGTGTCTGTCTGGGTGTCTGTTTGTCTGTCTGTCTATCTATCTACCCACCTGTCTCAACTCTCATACTGTGCTAAAACACTCTACCTTATCCTTCCCTCCCATGGTAGTGTTCCCGCGCGACACAGTCGAGTTCAGTTGTGAGCTGTTGAGTTGCTTCACGTGATTCGCGGCGGCCTCCCTTCGAAATGCGGAAAACTTCGGGAACACTTCGATGGGATAATTGTCATCGAAAATGCGAAATCGCTTGAGGTTGAAATGCTCGAGGTATGGCTCCGGATCGCTGGTCAACCCGCTGAAGAGGATGCGGAGATTTCGGGTGCTGTCGCCCACGCCAGTCTCCGTCAGGTGCGAGACGCCTTTCCGGAATTTGTGTCGCTCCAGGCTGTCGTAGAAGCTGTCGTCGCAGCTGTCGCTGAGGTGGATGACGGCGATCCGGTGCGGCGCGCAATACACGCAGTCTGCGATCTCATCACGCTCCAGTTGAAGGCCAGTCTTCTTATCGGTGATGATACCGACGGTGCCTTTGGTGGCATCCAGTTCGAGTTGGATGTTCTCGGCGGCCCAGATGCCGATCGCGGCCAGGCGAACACTGAAACGGGCGACCTTCTTAAGCGGGATCGTGGCCGGCTGTTGGTAAAGCGGCGTTCCCGACGCCTTCAGCCGGGCAATCTCCCCTTGTGCCACGCTGGCGGAGTTGAGGTACTCCAGACTCTCGTCCTCGCTGATAGCACCGGCCTCACCCGTCATCAGTAGGGATGTCAAAACGCGATGCAGCTGCTTCTTCTCCGCCTGAGAATAGATGACACAAACGGGACACCGTTCAAACGAGATCAATTTTATTCAACATCACTCATACCGGAGCTGATTTATAAAATAAAGGCGAGACATTTTGCGATCCCCTTCCGAAAAGAGGCTGTTACCGGACACATACAAACACCATGCAGTGTTCAACTTATTCGTCGTACCTGAGAAGAGTTGGCAAGGGAAATGACCAGCCGCTTGGCTGCCTGGTTGACAAACAGCGGATCGAAGGCCTCGTTCTTCTCCAGGTCCAGTTGCAGCTGGCTGGTCACGGACCTGGCAAAGGCGTCCGTCGGCAGGATCAGCAGCATGAGGCTGTTGAATTGCAAGCAGATCCGCAACTCCCGCAGGTCCTTCTTCTCAATGTTGAAACGGGTCTCGTCGGATCGGGTCAGCCGAATTTGGTAGAAGTTCTGCTGGCTGCGGCTGTACGTGATAAGGACGGTCCAAACTAGATCGGCGTGCTCCTTCGTTTGGAAGGAACCAAACCTGGAAGTATCATACAAATACGATGCGTAACGCGCAACAACATCGCCGAATCATTTAACAAAACACCAGACAGACACACGACAGGACAGGACAGACAGTCACAGACAGACAGACAGACAGGCAGACAGGCAGACAGGCAGACAGACAGACAGACAGACAGGCACTCTAACAGAGGAAACAGACAAGGACATAGACTGACAGATAGACAGACAGACATATGGCAGGGTGGCTTGGAATAGGACAGACTCCTGGTACTCACCAAATATCAGGGTTCGAGCAGGTCGCCTTGTCTCCCAAATCGGCCCTCTGGGAGCTGGATTCCTCGTCGATCACTACGCTGGCGTACCTAGAGATGGACTGCGTGGATGATCTGCCGGACGGGGATTCGGTATTCATGGACTGGCAAATACCCGGTATACCAACCGGCACCGTCTTTTTGGGAATACGGTAGTGCTTCTCCATGGCGTGCACTCTGCAAGGTAAAAAATAGTACGATGCAGCTGGTGCAAGTTGGAGAAAAACATACAACAAGGAAGGCAGACGCAATCAACCAATCAACCGTTAGCTGATGCAAGCGTAACCAGGCACATAATCTACCAATCAACCGTTAGATGATGCAAGCATAACCAGCAATCGATCAATCAATCGCCAGTTTGAATGGTAACATGTCAGCTACAAACAAATAACAATTCATACAACGCAGCGTTGCATAAGTACTTAAATCTCCCTTACCCCGCACAAATGTTTTTTCACCGCATCTTACTGCGCTCGCTGGAAGTGCAAGAGATGTCAGAACCACAGAACTAGGGCACGAGGAAGAACTTTTAACATGGGAAGTCCTTGAAAAAGAAAAAGGATCAAGCAATCAACCGGCCTCTTCTTTCCACCGCAACCCGAGCTAGAACCCACTTTAGATCGCGCATAAAAATTGAGAGGAAGAAATCTGGGAAATTATTCTACATGTACGAGAAGACCTTCACTTGGTTTGGATCGAAATGGAACTTTTTTTTCTCGCACGAGGAAAGGAACGACGAAAGAGGGCGAACGAACGAAGATGAATTAATATTGCGAACGAAAATAAATTAATACTGCGAACAAGTCGGCAAACGCGAACATAGCGAACATAAAGTTAAGGAACATATTATTTATTTCATTTGAATTGTTGGTGTTTTTTCTCAGTGCACTGGAGCCGTTTTTATTAGATTTTAAAAATGCCTGCTCTTTGTCGGCGCTGTTCGGCGCGCGCGATATTGAAGCGTCCAAAAACGGTAGGTGCTTTATTTCCTTAACTTCCGCTCAGTGAATACTGTACACACGTGGCCAGATTACTGGGTGGCTGAGTTCGAACCATTCTTCAACTGCGCGCAAGCAAAATTGGGTGGCCCGAGTTTGAGCCAAACACCCAGTATTGAGGCCATGTGTGTAGTTTACAACGCGCATCGAGTCTTCTGGGTCGCCAAGATTTTCCTCGCATCGCCTGCCGGATTTGCCTCAGTTTTTGATGTCCTGTATTAGTACATGTAAATTATAATTCCAAATCTAATTAGACTGTTCTTCATTCCTCCTGATTGAAAAGTTTCGGGCTGATGAAATTGAACGAGATTTCAGCGTAATTATTCATGTGTCCTCTTGATTGATTGACTGATTAATTGCGTGTGAATTTTATCGAATTGATCTGTTGATTGATTGGCTGATTTCGCTGATTAATCGTCTGTGAATTTTATCGAATTGATTTGTTGATTGATTGATTGATTGGAAGAACTTGTCTTTCTCTTTATATTTTTATCGACTTCGCTAGTTGGAAAGTTTTATGCCGTTTTTGTTGTTTCAGGGCGACACACTATGCAAGGAGTGCTTCTTCGAAGTATTCGAATTGGAAATTCATCAGACGATTCTGGACTCGAAGCTCTTTCGGCCGGGGCTTCGAGTTGCCATCGGCGCTTCCGGCGGAAAAGGTTCGACTTACATTAGCGTTGTTCAAATTAATTTATGCTGACAATTTTAAATTATATTTTTTTCACGCAGATTCGACGGTTTTAGCACATGTGATGAAGGTTTTAAATGAGCGCTACAAATACGGCATCGATTTATTCCTCCTCTCCGTGGATGAAGGCATCACCGGCTATCGGGACGATTCCCTGGAGACGGTCAAGCGGAACGAAATTCAGTATGAATTACCATTAAAGATTGTATCTTACAAGGTACCGTACGCACGTCTGCATTTCTTATCGCAGAACATGTAAATTGACATGAAATTCTACTTCCAATCAATCAATCAACCACTATGATCAACCACGATGAATCTATAATGCCATTCAGTCAATCAACCAATCAACCAGTCGATGAATCTGTAATGCCATTCAGTCAGTCAATCAACCAATCAACCAGTCGATGAATCTGTAATGCCATTCAATCAGCCAATCAACCAGTCGATGAACCTAGAATGTCATTCAGCCAATCAATCAATCAATCAACCTGTCGATGATTTTATAATGCTATTCAGCAAATCAATCAACCAGTCAATGCCATTCAGTCAATCAGTCAATCAATCAACCAGTCGATGCCATTCAGTCAATCAGTCAATCAGCCAATCAATCAATCAGTCAATCAGCCAATCAATCAATATCTTTTACCTTTTACTGCAGACTTTTTTCCGCCATTCTGAACATATTCAAACAAAACAACACTACTTTTCCTGCAGGATTTGTACGGCTGGAGCATGGACGAGATCGTCAAGCAGATTGGTCTGAAAAACAACTGCACCTTTTGCGGAGTCTTCCGACGGCAGGCGCTCGACCGCGGTGCTATGCAGATGGACGTGAATATGATCCTGACCGGACATAATGCCGACGACATTGCGGAAACTGTGATTATGAATCGTACGCGGAAACAAAGGCTCCGTTCCCCCTTTTTCGCCATTTAATTATGGGAATATTTCAGTGCTGCGAGGAGACATTGCCAGGCTCACGCGATGCACCGCCATCATCACTGGCGCGGAGGGCACTTTACCGCGAGCGAAGCCGCTGAAGTACGCGTACGAGAAGGAGATTGTCATGTATGCCTACTTCAAAAAGCTCGATTACTTCTCCACCGAGTGCATCTATTCGCCCAATGCCTATCGGTATGAGCGTTTTTCGTGCGTTTATCCTTTCGTGGAAATGGATATTAACTTTTGTCGGTTTTCTTCTGGTGTGATGATACAACGGATGTTTTTGCTTCCAGCGGGTATGCTCGGACCTTCTTGAAAGACCTGGAATCGATTAGGCCGCGATGCATCATCGACATTCTACATTCGGGGGAGAACTTTGCAGTCAAGTCTTCCGTTAAAATGGCGGTTCAAGGTATGACTGGCAGGCAGCTGGGTTTCTGAGCCATCCTGCCTCCACGATGGCTGAATGGCTGCCCATAGGTCCATTCGTTTCTTTGTCTGCCTACTTGTCTGTTTATCTGTCTGTCTGTCTGTCTGCCTACCTGTCTGTTTGTTTGTCTGCCTGCCTGCCTGCTTGCCTGTCTGCCTGCCTGCATGCCTGCCTGCCTGTCTGCCTGTCTGTCTGTCTGTCTATTTGTCTGTCTGCCTGCCTGCCTGCCTGTCTGCTTGTTTATCTGTCTTCTGTTTGTCTGTCTGTCTGTCTGTCTGTCTGTCTGTCTGTTTGCTGGCAGGCGGCCGGCCTGCCTGTCTGTTAGACCATCTGGCTGCCTGCCTCTCCACTCAGACTAACTAGGGGTCAATTACCTTTGTCAAATTCAGATCGCGCCTGAATTTTTTTCTTGAATACTACCTTTCCCACTATGATTTTAGAACATATGACTCACGGCAGTGGGGCCCCTGTTCGGTGGAAAAAAATTCGGGGAGAACCCAAGTGCAGCACAAGATCGCTCACGGTTACTTGATTGATTGATCAACGGATTTTAATTTTGAGTTCTGTCGTTGCAAACGGGAGATATTCTTCCTCCTTGCTCGACGCCAGTTGAAATAATTTGATTCACATCAGCAGAATTTTCTCTTGTGTACGGGACGGAGTTATGAATCATTTTCGAGCTGGTCGAGCCTGAACGGTAACGAAGGATAACCAAGGTAATATCGAGCGATATTTCAGAACTGATGCCATAGCCCCGCCCATCGACTTCATAGCTCCGCGCCTCTGCCCCCATACTTTCAAATATATTCTGCTGATGTCAATCAAATTATTTCCACTGTCTGCCAGAGGAGGAAGAATTATTCGCGTTTACAATGAAGAACTCAAAATTTGAATTCGTTAATCAATCAATCAATTGGCCCGGGCCATGTTGTGCTGCAATTGGGTTCTCCCCGAATTTTCCCCACTGAACAGGGGCTCCACTGCCGCGATTCATATTTTCTAACGTCATAGTTGGGTAAGTAGTATTCAAGAAAAACGTTTCGGAGCGATCTTGTTTTGACAGAAGTAATTGATCCCTTGTTAGCCTGAGTGGACAGGCAGACAACCAGATAGTCTAACAGACAGGCAAGCCAGCAAACAGACAGATAGATAGGCAGACAGACAAACAGACAGACAGACAGGCAGGCAGGCAGACAGGCAGACAGACAGGCAGACAGACAGACAGTAATTGGCTTCTTGTAAGCGTAATTGTCTGCCAGTTTGGCGGTGGTTCCTTACCTTCCTCCCAAAACATATTTAGCTTCGTTTTTAGGACTCTGTTCGCGATGTGGTTTCATATCCAGTCAGGAAGTCTGCAAGGCGTGCATTCTGTTGGACGGATTGAACCGAGGCTTACCGAGACTTGCCGTGGCTGGGAAAATTAAGAAGGTCAACAGGGTTTTTGCGGTTAGTACCAGCCAGCGTTCGGTAGAGTCCGCGTCCGGTGACAGCGGTTCTCCGGATGACAAACAGAAGCCCGAAGCGGAAGTGGCCTGATTTTGAAGTCGTCTTTTTGTCGTTAGATACCTTTCGAATTTCTACTCGTTTAAAGGTGACGTTGATGTGTTACGGATGTTATTTTCTCAGTCAGTATATTCGCTCAGAGTACTAAGGAAATCCCACGGGCGAGTACATAAACCTTCATCAAGAGACACTAAAAAACGGTCGTATCACTGATGGAGAAGTCGTGTCGCCGTCTTCACAATTCTATCGAAGCATGAATCAACGCATCGTCACGCTGGTTCTTGTCCAATTTAGGCAGATTCTGATAAATTTTTCCGAAGCGACCCCATTTCAACCGCCCTTCGAACTCTGGACGAGCTTTACGCTTCTTGCTGCAAACGTCAGATGGAAGTAACTTTGCAGATACCGCCGGAACTGATCCTGAAAAAGAAAACGTGGTCAATGTCTGGCCAAGTCAGGTTTTCCCTGCCTGTCACCCTACTTGTCTGTCTGTCAGCCTCTTTGCTGGTCTGTCTGTCTGTCTGTCTGTCTGCCTGTCTGTCTGACTGTCTGTCTGTCTGTCTGTCTGTCTGTCCGACTGGCTGATTGTCAGTCTGCCTGTCTGCTTGCAGTTGGGGGTACAGTACCATTGTACATGCGACTTTTCAGTCGACTCTTGATCAGGCTTTTAAGGTCCTCGCGGATATGCCTCTTAACCCGACAGAGATAATCTCGCAGCTGCGCATGTTCGAGCGATCGCTGCGAGCAAGATTCCAGCAGTAGGTCCAATTCCGCCCATGTTACCGCATAGCTCTCCATTCTAATGAAAACACCAACGATCAGCTGAATCATTCAACAGTGCGTCACAGGATTTGAAATTTCCGTCCTGACTTACTTCCTCTGGGAAGAGGCGAAGGACTGCAGTAGAGCGTGAGAGGCGATTCCCGGGAGTGTCTGGTTATGCTTCTCCATCTCGAGCACTTCATCGATGGCCTGCCGGGCCGCATCCCAGTTGGCATCCTTGGGGTTCACTGTAGTTATGGCTTCCAACAAAGGCATAAACTGCAAAAACCGGACGAATTGCAACAATAAAAAGCCATCGATGCTATTCATAGTCCGGCAGACAAACAAAACAACGACAAGTCACAACCTAAACAGATACAATAAAAAAAGACAAACAGACAAGCAGCCAAACAGACAGACAATCGGACAGACAGACAATCGGACAGACAGACAGACAGAGAGACAGACAATCGGACAGACAGACAATCGGACAGACAGACAGACAGACAATCGGACAGACAGACAGACAGACAGACAGACAGACAGACAGACAGACAGACAGACAAACAGATAGACAGACAGACAGACAAATAGACAGACAGGCAGATAGACAGATAAACATGCAGTGATTGGCATGGTGAGGTCAAGATTCAAAAATACTAGTAACGCGAACCTGTGGCAGCAGATAGACAATGGTATCCGTATAGACGATCGGAAAATAGCTCGTCAATTTTGCCTGCTTTTCAAACAGGGTCTTCTGCAGTGGAAACGATTTCAGGTCCAGCGTATTGACCGAAAGTAACATTACCATTTCCTGTGGAAAAAAAACTGCAT
Source organism: Hypsibius dujardini (assembly GCA_001579985.1). NCBI lineage: Eukaryota > Metazoa > Tardigrada > Eutardigrada > Parachela > Hypsibiidae > Hypsibius > Hypsibius dujardini. Next base: position 14,039 of record LRSR01000285.1, read on the forward strand.
TATCCAGTCCCACTACACTGAATGGCGCAACAGAGCAAATGTCGAAGGACGGACCTTCGCCCGATAACTGCTAACACGTCCACCCGGTAAGTCTGACAACGCCGGGATATCGTCGATCACCCGGTCTGTGCCCGTCTTCAACTGCTGCAGCGAGATCTTTCCCCGGCAGAGAAACAACTTGCAGGTCGTCCCGGCTCTGTCGCTTTCGAGCAGCACCGCATTGCCTGCAACAAGGTTCAAACGGATTTAATGTGCCATTTAACTTATTCCAAAATCGCGTCTAGTTTCAGATTGTATAATAATAATCAAATTATGAATCATAAATTCATTCCCTTGTTATTCACCCAAACAAAAGTGGGCTGCGGCACTTACCCTCGAGAACATAGCCAACAAGACATTGGGTTGGTCGGGTAATGGGATCGGAAGGCGATGCCCTGACGAGTTGAGTATTCGGCACCTGAACAAGTGCAGGCACCGCACCCTTCACCGGTCGCATCCATTTCATACGCAGTGCCTCACCACCAGGCCGGCCCTGACCAGATTCTCCCACCAGACAAGGGTGGAAGAGCTCCACGTTGTACGAGACGGAAGTTGACCCACCAGATTTCACATCCTCTCTCATCGGAACTGGTAAGACAAAACAGATATAATCAACTCATTCCTAGACCAGGTATCTGCCTGCCTGCCTGTCTGTCTGCCCGTCTGTCTGTTTGTCTATGTGTCTGTTTCTTTGTGTGTCTGTGTGTCTGTCTGTCTGTTTGAGTGTGTGTGTGTCTGTCTGTGTGTCTGTGTGTCTGTCTGTGTGGCTGTCTGTGTGTCTGTCTGTGTGTCTGTCTGTGTGTCTGTCTAGCTGGATGGCTCTGTCTGCCTGATATGCAGGGATTACGTACTGTCAGAGACAATTGTCCTCGAAAGTCGTAGATCCCAAGTCAGACAGGTCTTGAAGGCATCCACCAACTGATTCCCGGTTGCTGCCCCGTACCACGTCACGTAAATCTCTTCATGCTGATCGATCTTAACGACGACAACCATTCAGCACTGCACAAACAAATTCCTCAAACGAAAAACGAAGCGAACTCCTTACTTTCTCATACACAGGCGCGAATACGACAGAGCATCCCACAGCGATGACTGCCACTTCATACCGTGCAAGGTATCCGATATTGTTGTCCTTAACGGCCGTTCGAATCCTCGTGTACATCTCCTGCTTGTCGTGGCTGGTGGTGACCAGGATCAAGCGCAGGTAGAAGGGCTGGTCCGCGGACACGGCGTCCAGGTTGTTGTAGTACATCGGCACGGTCAGCAGCGCCTCTGATTCCAGTCCGCGGATCCTGCGGAAGACCCGGTTCAGTGACTGGTCAGTGGATCCTGCAGGCTGTTTGGTGAGATGCATCAGGCGAGTCATGCGGAGTCGGAGGTCGCGCAGGTGGGACGGAGGAGGGCCGCGTGCCGCCGGTTGTCGGTCTTCGTGTTCAAGGGGACACACTTCGATCGGTTCAGGATTTTCATCACACCCAAAAATTGACACCTATGGAATGGCGTTATTATGAAGCTGCGCATAAACACATCGTAATAGACCGATGAACCAACCGGTTAGAAATGAAGATATACTAATACAACCAAAAAGAACCAACGTCAAATTTATCAATCAATCAACCAACCAACCAACCAACCAACCAACCAACCAACCAACTAATCAATCAACCGACGAAACAATCACTTACAAGAGGTCGGAACGGTAGCCGACGCGCCAATCTGCCTGAATTTTTTTTTGACAGATAGTGAACTAAATAAGCACATTTTAGAAATATATTTTGTCTGCCCTTGAGCTTTGGTCTTGGCGAAAATAAATCGAAGGAGCCCTTTTGCGCTAACCGCTTAACTATTAACTTTAGTAGTTGATTGCTTGATTTAGTTTCACTTACAAATAGATTATATTTCCCATGTACGAATACGAATCATATCCCACCGACAACTTTTCTCAGAGATAAATCAGTAGTAAATAATAATTACATTAAAAGTAAACAATTACAGAACAGAAGCACGAAAAGCAAGCCGGCATGGTAAAAAAATCAATCACGATAAAAGTAAAATCAACCAATCAACTGATCAATCAAGTCTATCACATCGAAAGAGCCAACCAATTGCAATCAAGCAATCAAAGGCAGGATCGCACGGCAAAATCTGACCTGGTAATCGGGATGAACGTCCCACCCGATGCGGCAGTACTCGAAGCACGCCTCCGCCGCCCAGGTCAACCAGGTCCAGCGCACCGACGGGAGGAGTTCCGTGTTCGGTCCGGAGCGACCCTTCTGCGGCGTGTCGATCTCCAGTGGATCCGGCCCATGCGCCCATAACGTCGCGGAATTCTCGATCAAAATAATCGTCCGAAAAGCATTGGTGATTGGTGTCCCGCTGCAAGATGACAAACGTTTATGGAAATAAAAGTCTTCTTGCGTGTAGCTTTCGTCTTCGGAATGCAGTTCCATTTTTCCTGGGCAAGACTCACGCCATTTTTTTCGTTCTTGAGAACATTTCCCCAGCGCATCAAAAGAAAATCCCTCTGGCGGCTCGCAATTCGAAATCGATATATCGAGGATATCGGGGAAATATCCAGGAAATAAATCGATACTTTTCACGGCTGAAAAATAATAATATTAGCAAGATGTAAATTCACTCCCGAGACGCGGAATTGTAAAAAAAGATTGCGAGCGCCGACGATCTCGTAAAACTTGTCAATCAATCAATCAATCAATCGATTGACGACCATCGAGGCGAAAACTTCTCCACATTTAATCAATCAATCTGTTGACGCAAGATGGTCGATATCATTGGAACAGTAGCTCTTATCAAAGGAACAATTGGTTCTCCTGACCGAACAATTTTGTTCCTGACCGAACCATAATGTCTACTATCGAATACATATTTTATATTTTTCATTCGGATTCTAGCCTGGCTGTTCGGTTAATGAACGTATCACGTTCCATCATTGCATGACAGCGCTCTATCATTTAAAGTGGAAATCGGGAATTGAGTGCTTTGATTGATTTGAGTGCTTTGAGTACACAATCAGAATATGCTGCAAAGGAATAATGAAAATGTTGTTTGCCTCCGAACAATTTTTCCTGATTTACCCTGGAAAGTTGTCCGTCTGATTATTCGTTTAAATCAACGCGGCTGATTTCCGACTTGAAAGCAGGCGTTGAATCCACCGTCTTTTGTTGCCACCTTTTTGGGTGAGGAAAAGAACTGCCGGGGATAATTAGAAAAACGGCGCAAGGATGCAAGCCAATCCCAACGCCATGCCGTATCCCGGAGGAGGAGGAGGAGGAGGAGGTCACAGCCAAATGGTAAACGCTTCCCTTCAGAAATTCAATCTTCTCATCCGATTATTACTGCAATTTCAGCAATTTCAGCAGAATGCGGAGCAAATGCATCATCATCGTCAACAACAGCAGCAGCATTTCATGCAGCAGCAGCAACAACAACAACAACAGCAACAACCGTCAGGACAGTCCTATCCCGGTAAATGGTGACCACGAGTTTAGCTTAGCCTTAATAATGGGATCTGAGAAGTGTTTGACAAATTGAAACCGATCAATTGGATGTGCTCAGGGTCTCGGGATTCGTGGTATTGAATTACCACTTGATTGTCCGTTGATTGTTTACGTTTGATTGATTGATTTGGCTATTATGGGGCTAATTTCTCAAAAATATATCCTGATGCTCACTTTGTTTTGCCTACTGGATTTGGGGCCTTTGTTAACATGTTCTGATCATGTGCGTGTTTTATAAAAGTAAACAGCAACAGATCATGCGATTTAATTGAGACTTAACTCAGTCCGTCTCGGGATCAGTGAGATTTATTCAGCTTCGTCACTGAATAACATCTTGTATTGTTCGATTGATTGATTGATTGAGCAGTGATGGATTAATCTTTGGACAAGTCTGCGTCTGCGGCTCGTTGTATTCCCATTTGTAGGATTGGGTGTCTGCCTCGCGATAACTTGTTTGATTGGCGACCCGGAATTGACCAACCGTTAGTTTCAGTGGTTTAACTAAAGGTGAACTAAATGTGTTTCCTAACAGGACCTCCATCTGGACCACCCATGTACGGGTTCAATCCGCAGGCCCCGCCGAATCAATCCAACTTCATGCATGCCCCGCCCCTTCACGAAGCTCAAAATTCTGCAGGGGGCATGGGAGGAGGACCGCCAGGGCCGATGAGGAGTTCAGGTGTGCATCATCACGTCGGCCATGGTGCCTCTACGTCCTCTCCCAAAATAGAGCACGCCAAATCGCCCCCGCCGATGTACTCGGCCAACTCCAAGCCGCCGAAGGGACCGGCGAAACCGCTCATTCCGTATCTTCGCTTCAGCAAGAGTGTAAGCAGGCAAAATTATTGAGCACGGCCAAGAAAGAGGATTTTAGACTGTCGTTCATTCGCTGCTTCAAGCTATTGATTGATTGATTGATGGGCCTTTTCAAGCAATTGATTTATTGATTAATAAACCGTTTCGAGCAATTGATTGATTGATTGATGGACCCTTTCAAGCAATTGATCGATTGATTGATTGACGGACCCTTTCAAGCAATTGATTGATTGATTGATTGATGGACCGTATTTCGATTTTATTGTTAAATACCCTTTTGAGAATCGTTTTTGGATTTAGGTTTGGGAGAAAGTAAAGACGGAGAATCCGGGTCTGCAGTTTGCCGAAATCGGCCGCATCATCGGCAAACAGTGGCGTGAATGCTCGGACGAAGTGAAAGCAAGGATCACTGCGGAGCACAAAAAAGAAACCGAAGAGGTTAGAATGTTTTTTATTCGAAATTCGTTCCGGTCATTTAAAATGGGAGCCGTCTCGCGTTTCTTCAGTATGTGAAAGCTCAAAATGCCTTCATGGAATCACCGGAGATGGTGGAGTGGACCAAGCATAAGAGCCGCTTGCAGGCCATGGAAGAGGAGGCGGAAAAGGCGAAGGCTCTCGCTGAGCAGCAGCACCAGGCCAAAGCGGCAGCGGCCGCCAATGCCGCTCACAGTCGAGCCCTTCAGCAGCAGCAACAGCAGCAGCATCACCAGTCTTCGGCCTCAGCTTCGCAGCCCAGTGGAGGCTTTGCTCAGTTACTGCAAGGACCACTGGAGGAGTTGCAGTCCATGAGTCAGCGCATGCTACCGGGGAAGCATGCTGGCAACCCTGGTCAGATTCAGAGCAACCAACAACAGCAAGCAGAAATTGACGACGGTAATCGCAAATTGGTTTTTCCTAGTGTGTGCCTGTTCTATTGTTTCTCGGTCGTACCGGCTGGCTGCCTATCTGTCTGTCTGTCTGTCTCTCTCTGTCTGTCTGTCTGTCTGTCTGTCTGTCTGTCTGTCTGCCTGTTTGTCTGCCTGTTTGTCTGTTTGCCTGTCTGCCTATCTGTTTATCTGTTTGTCTGTCTGCCTGCCTGTCTACCTGTCTGTCTATCTGTTTGTCCGTCTGTCTGTTTGTCTGTCTGTTTGTCTGTTTGTCCGTCTGGGTGTCTGTCTATCTGTTTATCTGTGTGCCAGTCTGTTCATCTGCCATTCTTTTTACTTGTCTGTCGATATACCTATCCGACTGCCGACTTATCGGTTTCGGTAGTCCGTCTGTATATTTGTCTCCCAAGCTTGCCATATCTGTCCATCTGTCTGTCGGGCAACTTATCAGTCTGTTTTCGTCTTGTCTGACCGATTTCTCTACATTGCCCGTCTGTGTTTTTATTTTGTATGTCATCCTGAACGTTTCTTTTCAGATGCGGATGACTTTTTGCGTGCTAAACATGTGGCGTCCAGCCGCTACCGCCGCAATCAGAAGCTCATGGCGGACACGTTCAGCGAATCCCTCGTTCCGGATGGCAAAATGCTCGTCAACGAGCAACGCATTACCGTGGGTGTTTGCCGTTTTTGTTACGTGTCCCTTTCGTATTGGTGGCGGTACTTGGAATGGGTGTTAACTGGTGTCAAATTATGCAGCTACTTCGCAAGCAAGTACAGTCACTGGCTCACCATCAGGTGATGCTCGTCGCGGATAAGAAGGAAATGATGGAGAAGCAGGCGATCAAACGACAGAAGTTGCTGGATGACAGTGAGGCGTTCGACGTCAAGTGGGCTGCCGTCAAGGAGGTAGTTCACTGAAAGTTCCCCGATGTCTGTCTGTTATCGATGGGGTTTTAGTCTAACTCTCTCCGTGTCTGTCTGTCTGTCTGTCTGCCTGCCTGTCTGCCTGTCTGTCTGCCTGTCTGTTTGTTTGTCTGTCTGCCTGTCTGTCTACTATCTGTCTGTTTGTCTGTCTGTCTGCTTATCTGTCTGTCTGTTCATCTCTCTGTCTTTTTATTCGATTCCTAGGAATGCAAGCCGGTGACAAAGGAGCAGTACCAGGCCATGGTGGAGAAGTACCACAAAATGTTCGAGAAGCACGTGGCGGAATATCAGGCGCAACAGGCGGCAGCACGCACGCAACAGGAGCAGTCACAGAAAGTAGCAGACGATCTGCAGCAACAGCAGCAGCAGCAGCAGCCGATGCTCCACATTCCGCCCCCGTTGGAGCAGGTTCCGCAGCAGCAGATAGACCAGTATCCGCTGCAACAGCATCCCCAACAACAGCACCAACAACTGATGAATCCGCCGGCGCAATATCCGCGACAATTGCAACAGCAGCAACAACAACAACAAATGAACCCATCACCGATGCAGTACCCCCAACAGCAGATGACCCCGCCGATGATGCAGTACAATATGGCGCCCGTTGCCGCTGCGCCGATCGCGATCGAGCAACCTCCCCCGGCCGCTGCATTGCCGTCAGCTGATTTCGGTTAGTGTTAACTCCATAGACCGATTTTCGGTATTTTAGTTTATCGTAAAGCGATATCGTTGAATTCTCCTTAATCAACATCGAATTCAGGTCTTCCACCTCCCATCGCGGTCAGCCCGGAAACAGTCCGAACGACCTCGCCGCTGGATGCTCTGTTGGGACCACCGGCAAGTCCGCTGATCCCACAGCCGATCCCGGTGTTGGCGACCGTGCCGGTCTTGCCGCCGCCGATCCAAGAAGAGGTCCAAAAAACGCAGGAGGATGGCATTCCTCCTCCGACCGTCGTAACAGCCGACACCGACGTTGAAATGAAGGACGAAAGCGCCGCGCCGATTACAGTTGAAGCTGCAGCTGAAGTGACTCCCGCCACCGAAACTACCGAAACCTCCGCCGTTGAGAATGTCAGTGAAACCTCCGGCACCATTGAGAATGTCAGTGAGAGCTCCGGCGCCATTGAGATTGTCAGTGAGAGCTCCGGCGCCATTGAGAATGTCAGTGAGACCTCCGGCGCCATTGAGATTGTCAGTGAGACCTCCGTCGCCATTGAGAATGTCAGTGAGAGCTCCGTCACCGTTGAGAATGTCAGTGAGAGCTCCGTCGCCGTTGTGCAGCCAGCTGCAGTTGCCGAAGAGACTGCAGCCGCTGTGGTTGCGCCTGCGACTTCTGACGGGAACGTGGACATGGATGACGCTGTCGCCAGCGACGATATCGAAATGATGGACGGCACTCCACTGGTGCCGGCGGCGGAAGAACCCGTCGTTGAGACTGTTACTTCGCCGGCAGCGACCGTTACTTCGCCGGCAGCGACCGTCGAAGAGGTCGCACAAGGGCTCTCCCCCAAACCGGCGAAGGAGGAGCTGGAATCAGATCTCATCTCCGCGGATTCCTCTCCTGCGCCTGCTGTGACAGTTGATGAAGTTGTCGCAACTGTTCCCACGACTCAGGAAGGTGGGAAGTCGGAAGAAGCGTTGGAAGAAGCAGCGTCGGAAGCCGAGAAGGTTTCGGAAGCGGTCAAGGCTTCCGAGCCGGACACCGAAACTGCTGGGACTGTTGGCACTGTCGAACCAGACATCATTCCGCTGGTTGAGCCCAGTCCCGCGGAAACTGAAAGTGCGCAGGCGAAGGTCGCAGTGCCTGAGGCAGCGGAAGAGGAGAATGTGGAATCTGCAGTTGAAAAGCCGGCGACTCCTCTTCCTCCTCCTCCTGCCGTCGTGGTGGAGCAGGAGGAAGCCGTCATGGGGGAGCAGAAGGAAGCGGGGGATTTGGCGACATCTTTGGACTCGGTTTCGGAGATTGCGCCAGCACAGGAAGCGAATCTCGTGGTTTCTCCGGAAGAAACTCTGGCACCGACCGCGGAAACTTTAGTTGCTCCGGCCGAGGTGGTGCCGGTTGTTTCAGAGTCTGCCGCACCGACCGTCGTGGAAGAGGATTGCGGCGGACAGGGAATGGCCGATTTTCGTTTGTAATTAATTAGATTGTTTGTGTTGTAATCCAGTTCGTCACATTCTTAGCATCACCTCTTTTTCACCTTTTTTTCTCTCCTTTTTCTTCTTCTCCCGTATCTCCCGTATCTCGGGTCTGTTTGCAGTTTTACCGTCACGTCCTCTGACTAATCGAGCCACGGAACATTCATGCCCAACCACGTCTCCCGTGCTGCATTTTTATTTTAAACGCACTATCTCGCACACGGGGCGGAAGAGCAACTCAAGAGAGAGAAAACTCAACGAAGAAATCGCTGCAACTTTTCGACCGCCCACTCCAGGAAACCCTCGTACAGCTCTCTCAACGTCCATTTCTGTAAGACACAAAAAAACCATAACGATCTCGTCTGAAGAAGCAACAACGGGAGGAGAGAAACACACAAAACGAGACTGCAAAAATCACACTTTAGTTCGCTCTTTGGCCGACGCCGTTGAGGACGTCTCCCCGTCGCCCTCACTCTTCTTCACCTTATTGACAGTGCCCTTGACGCCCTTCTCCGTGTCGGCAAACTCGGCCAGCACCTGGCGCTGCTTCTCCGTGAGCCTCTTCGGCACCTTAATCTTAATATGGAGATAATGATCGCCGTAGCCGTAACTATTCAGCTTCCTGATGCCCTTCCCCGGCAGCTGGATCCGCGTGTGCGAGGACGTCCCCGCGGGTATGTCCACATTGTGGTCCTCGTAAATCCCCTCCACTTTAATAGTCCCACCGAGGGCGGCCTGCGCGAAACTGATCTCCTGATCGCTGTGCACGTCCGCGCCGTCGCGCCGGAAGACGTCGCTGCGACTCACCCGGAACGTGATGAAGATCTCCTTCGTGCCGACCGGCATCCGCACCGTCTGCCCGTCCTCCACGCCCGGCGGCACCGGCACCGTCACCTGCTTCTTCTGGACCGTCTTCCCCTTACCCTCGCACTCGCTGCAGGGGTTCTTGATGATGACCCGGGTGCCGCGACACTGTCGACAAGTGCTCCGCATGACGAAGGGCCCCGTCGAGACGGTCTCCATCCCGGAGCCGTTACACGCGGGGCACTTGACCGGCTTCGAGCCGGTCTCGCACTTCGAGCCGTTACACTTGAGACACGTGTCGGTGATGTTCACCCGGATTTGCTTGTTCACACCGCGAGCGGCCTCCTGGAACGTCAGGTCCATCACAATCTCCTGGCTCCGGCCGAAGCCCGACAGGTTGTCCGCCGTGTCTTCCGTGGGGTCGAAGCCCATTTGCCCGCTGGATTTGAACTGGTCCCCGAAGATCCGCCGGAAGAGTTCCTCCGGGTCGATGTTTACGTTTTGGTATTGGTATTGGGCGCCACCGAAACCGGAGCTTCCGGAAGCTCCGCCGGGGTGTTGCTGTTGTTGTTGCTGTTGGTAGTCCGAACCCGCGGTGCCCCATTGGTCGTAGTGCTTGCGCTTGGCGTCGTCACTTAGGAGCTCGTACGCCTCGGAGACCTCTTGGAACTTTTTGTGCGCTTGTGGGTCGTTTTTGTTGGTGTCCGGGTGGTACTTTTTCGCTTGCTG
>LRSR01000286.1:0-10000 GCA_001579985.1 Hypsibius dujardini
ATGAACAGGATAATTAAGCTTTGGTTCAAGACTTGAGATAAGTTTTTCGCTAGCAGTATAATGTATACCTGATTTAAGCTTCTTTGCTTTTTTACTTAGCATGTCTTCGGTGATAATTTTTTTCTCTGGTGCCATTGGCATATCGTTAAATAAATCGTGTAATTCGTCTGGAAAATGGATATCTACCACAAACAAATAACCATATTCACTTTCAACATCTAAGCCCATTATGTCATTTATATTAAACCCATTTATATGTTCAAACCCACCAATTGGAAGTTTCTGACACATTACATAACTATAAAGAGCAATTGCATCTAAATACATTCCGTATAAAGTTTTTAACGTCTCATCATAATCTGGCAAATACTTATTGTTTGCCTTGATGTGTCTCTTGACAACATTAACATTTCCTCCTCTAACTGCTCTTTCCCATAACATGTAGTCATTCTCATCTGTTAACAGTTCAAGTTCTACTTTCGTCATCTTAAGCATAGCATCAAAGGCTAAAGATGGGGCAGTTATATAGTGTATCGGGTCTAATTCATAGTACTGTAGACAAATATCTCTGAATCTTTCAAAAACATCTGCTAAAATGGTTACGTCCGAATAAAGATACAGATCATGATAGTCACCCATATTCTCACATTTCATTGTTTCCCACACTTCTTCAAAGTATTTATATTCTTCATCTGTACATGGTTTTTGCTTCAGATGATCGTAGAAGTCTGCCTGGGATGGCTTCTCTCTCAGTTCAAATTTTTCAAAACCATCTATGAAACTGTATGGATAAATACCTTTCTTTTGGAATAGCTTAGAATTAGTACCAAAGTGTTTATCTGTTTGTTTGAAATCATTTTCACCCAAGTTATTAGCTAAGTTAGATAGAGAAGACAACAGAAATTGACAAGAGTCTAGGAAGTCTATACCCATAGTTTTACCATCTTCGAGCTTAATAGTACCACTTACTTTACTGTATTTCTCCATAGTCTTTGCAATTACTTTGACGTTCTCAAGTTTATTGATTTGCTTAACAAAGAAGTGGGTGTCGTAATTTTTAGAATTGTGAAATACAACTTTTATTCGGTAGAGGTTATTTCTTATCTTTAAATTACACTGCGAATGAGCAGGTCCACGATATTCACCAGTAAAATGATCGTGATCTTTAACTTTAATTAAAGCTTCATCCAATTCATTGAAAATTTCTTTACATATATAGCAGTGTGTAGCTTTATTATGCTCTTTTATTTGATCGTCACTCATTATGACCAGTTTATTCACTTTCAGGATTTCATAAAAATCTTTAGCATATAATTCTAGTTGTTTATAGAAGACACCTATCACTTCGGTTTCGCTTTTTTTACCTCTAAAGAGATATGGTTTATGCTCCTTATAAATTGACACTGGTTGCATAGCAACAGAGCAGGCTACGTGGTGATGTGTGTTATAAGATTTTGTTTCGCATTCACTGACGTTCACTATGCTCACTTGTTCGCCTCGCTCATTTCCCTCATCAATTTTTTCTAGTGATTCTAATAAACTCTCTAAGTCGCAATATAGAACAAAGGGATGGCGGAACTGATAAGGGTGGTTTTTAAACTTCATGATATTTTCACCTGGTTGGGGCATTACGGTGACTGCTGATGGGTGTTCGTGGCAATATTTTTTGTGACTATTCAGTAATTTTTTAGTACCGTAATGCTTGAAACAAGATAGGCAGAAAAATTGCTTTCCATTATGTTTGCTGACTTGAGCGGATAGTAGGCGACTCACATCTTTTACCCAAACGAAATGGTCAGTGATAGTTTCATTGTTGTCTGTTCCATTTCTAATCATCAATAATGGAACTTCTCTACTATATTGTTCATTTTGATCTCGGTTGTAATACATCGGCCAAAACGGCCTAGTTTTATCCTCAAAATAAATAACTCTGACATTGATTTCATTAAGCCTTTCGAATTTTTCTATATCTTTAATCTGCATTGGATATTTTATGTCACCATGTTTTAATTGATTAAAGCATTCTTTGCGTTCTTTGTTTAGTCTTTGCGGATTTTTTTCTTCACCCCAAAACAGGGCAGCACAAACGGACCAAACAAAACAATAATTATCCTCACCGTTATTTACGTTAACACAAGCTTTCTTGTTGGCAACATACGCAGGCAACTCTATATAAGTCCCAGCATTAATGGGGTTACTTTCATTAAATTTTATATCCAAATAGAGAACATCTGTCAGAACAAATCCAGAACCTTTTAGCATCATTTCACTTATGTATGATACAATCTCATTGTTTTTGTCATTTATAAATTTATCGGTTATCCTACTAAGGTTTTCGACTGAAACAGGCTTAGTAGCTGTGCGTACTGTTATGTTTTCAGAGTATTGATCATCGAAATTGTATTTCATCATAATTGTAGAAAGTGTGAATATAACTTTGTAGCCACGCATTCTTTCAAATTGTCTGGTTAGTCGTTCTTTTACAGGCACTCGAACTAAATCAAGGTATTGACTAGCTAAATCCTTTCCATAACTTAAATTATTTGATGGAGTAGCGTTCAAAGTGATTCTGTAAGTTTGGGTAGCATTCTCTAGAGCACTACTCACTAATTCCACACTATAAGGATCATACAAACTTTTCACATTAATATTTACTTCATCTTCCAGTGGTTGCTCTGCTTCCTTAAAAAGATTATCTATTTGAACTCGGTTTTCATAGTCTTCAATAATTTGAATATAATTATTGACTTCTTCAGTCGTAGCTCTTCGTGAAACAGTAGTTGTTTCATATCCTGGAATACGCTTCAATCTTTCATTTGTTCTACTTATCTTTTCAAAATGACGAGAAATTAACCGAAGATCAGCCATTGTAAAGTAACCTGAACAAAATTTCTAGTATGATATATTGGAAAAATAAAATCAATTTAAAAAAGATGTAATTAACAAGATTTGTTTTTGTAGTAGCGTTGTAAGCTCTCCTCTTTATTTCTTTGATAAGCCTCGGTTGTTTTGAATTTTTGAATAAAGTATTGTTTCTTTTTTTCAACGTAGAGTTTATATTTTTCTTGATCTTCTTTCAACCTAAGGTAGTAGTTTCTCTGAGCTCGCTTCTGAGCTTCAGTACTAGGCATTTTCTAATTCTTGTAGGCAAAGTTTGTGTCGTGTACGATACAGCTTTTACTACATCAAAATAAATTCAATGTTAAAAACTCATATATAGTTGTGTAAACACGTTTTATCTGAAACATTTCAGTTCTCAATTTCTCCAGGATGTATTGACAAACAACAACAAAAACATTTTTTTGTGTTTATATAATTATCCCTTAACACCCGTTAACACCCGCTGACACACGCTGACACCCGTTGACATGCTCTATTTTTCTCATATAGTATCTGGTCAATACAAAAAGTATTCTTTAGACCACATAAAAGAAACAATAATTTCTGACAGGGGAAATTTGCCAGTCAAAGATACTTGTCGCAATTTAGAGATTTCAAGGACCACCTATTATAAGTATCTAACATTATTCAACATATGTATAAAAAAGGAGTTACATGGAGGAAACCAAACACAGACAAAAAACCAGCTCACTGACGAAGAAACAATCACAAGACTTGACAACAGCACCCCTGTTTCCCACAGACCTGGTATCCGCTAGATTATTACAAAAAGAGAGAGAAAATAGAAATTCAGATATAGAATATTGCTGTCAAATAATAAAAGAAAAAGACGAAATAATCGACACAATAACACAACGAACACGGGATTATTTTGAAGAAAAAAATAAATCTGAAGTTGAGATTGATCTTCCAGGATTTATAAAATTACCTCAGTGTGAAGTTGATCACGTAAAGACACGAGTGAACAAATTTCTTGAAATTTTGGAAAATGGTATTAAAGGGCCTAGGAAGCTATCTGGAAGCAAAAATTAAAGAAGAAGAATATAAAAAAGATTTAAATAATACGTTGAATTACTGTGTGTCAGAACTTGGAATAAATATCATTAAAATAGATTTCAGTTTTATCATAAGATGTTTCCTTATAATACTTTTGTCAATCGTAATTGCAATTTATCTCTATGCTAAATTTAAGAAACTTATGATAACTAACACTCGATCTAAAACAGTTACTACACATCATTCTTAAACAATGCTTCTCGATTGAAAACATTATTACGACGATTACTTACATTTATTTTTTTGTATACAATAAAATTAATTATGATATTTAGTGAGGTAAATAAGATTTCAGCTATACCCAAACTCGCATTACTCCAGCTATTAACAGTTTGCTGGTTGCAGTAATCTTTACATGTATCTGAAATAGTTCTAGTTGCAGTTTCAGTTAAGAAAGTCATTGTGGTATTATCTAAAGCCATGAATCTCAAAAGTCTTTTCTACGATCCAAAAACCGGCTACCAGTCAGTATCTAAGCTAAAACATAAACTGGACAATAAAGATTTAACTTCTATAGAGATACAAAAATATCTTAAAAATCAGTACACTAACCAAGTCAATAAGGAATCTAGAAAACCAAAGAAATTTAATACAGTTCACGCGTACTTTCCTAGGCAGAATTACCAAATAGATGTGATGATTTATGATCGCTTTATGTTCAACCACTATAAGTACATACTGGTATGTATTGATGTCTACTCTCGCTACTTGCAACTTATTGCAATGACCAACCGACGTTTTCCTACTATTATGGAAAATCTAGAAAAGATGTTTGAACATATGGGCAAACCTCAGAGCATAAACGCAGACAATGAGTTTAATACAAAGCAGTTTAACAACTACTGTGAAAAAAATAATGTAACCACGTACTTCTCTGACCCTAATGAGATAAACAAAAACGCAATAGTAGAGCGAGTAAATAGAACAGTGGCACAGATGATTCAAAAGTGGCGAACCGCCACAGGTTTGAGAGCATGGTACAAAGTGCTGCCAGACATACAAGACAACTACAATAACACTTTTCACTCTACAATAAAAGCAATACCAATAGATGTGTTTAATAACCAGGATGAAAACAAGCAGGAGTACGTTAGTATTGAGCCTAAAATTAAAGTTGGAAATAAAGTACGTATTTCACTCTACAGAAAGACATTTGATAAAGGTGATCGATTGCGGTATAGTACGGAGTTATATGAAGTGGTTGAACGGGTTAAACATCGCTTTAGATTGCAAAACATTGAAACTAAAACTAACGTAAGAAGGCTGTATAAAGAATACGAGTTATTAGTTGTTAATGATGTTGCTAGTATTACTGCTAAGGAAATAGCTCCTCTAACAGCAGCAAACAACTAATCTCAGCATTATCTGACATTTTGAAAACAGCAGTAATAATTTCATCTTTTTTTGTTGTGTGAATGAGGTTAAAGGTATAGAACTTTTCAATCGCCAAAAATGACTTCTCATATATGACATTATGATTAAAAGCATGAAAAGTAGTAGGATATTGACTAATTAATTTAATCATTGTGACTCCGTTCATTTTAAGTTGTGCAAAAATAGAAACAGTTTTAATTGCTGCAATCTTTATACCGCTTAGAGTTACTAGTTTGGAATCCTCACCCATACCATAATCTTTCTGATTGTAAAGAAATCCTGATTTAGTGAAAACGATTGCTGATCCTAATGACTTGCCAGGACTATAAGTATATTTCGATTGCGTTATGATGGTTTCAAGCATAAATCTACATGCGCTGGGGGTACTTGCTTTTACATATCTGAGTTTGTTGTTAGTGAGATAAAGAGGTGGTTCGCATACGATGGAAAGACCGTTGCTTTTTGACAATCCTCCGTTTGAGTTTAGTGGCAAAATGATTTGTTCGTTTTCATATTTTAATCCTTTACCTAAAACAGGCTTAATTTTTTGCGTATCTATCTTTAGCGTTAACAGTTCATCAGATGTTGTCATTGATAGTGGGTCTAAGCATTGTACATTTTTGAGTGAATTACTTGAGGATAGTGTTATACCGAGGTCTTTATTCTTATTTTCTGAAACATATTCCTCTTTCGAACTTTGTAATTGGCTTACCAAGACTTGTGTGCAAGACATTTTTGCTTTTTATACTTATAAATTTAAATCTCTGGGTAAATACTTGGACTACTTTCAATCGGAGCAGAAGGTTGGGTGATAGGTTTCGTATCATTTGCAATAAGATATATTTTCTCGTTCAGCATCTTGCAGTATTTCTGAAATATACCAATCAGTATTAGATCAATATTTTTCAATCGTTTCGGTTTTTTAATAACAGCAAAAAGGTTTTCAATGATGTTGCATGTCTGATTCAAATACTCAAAACGATTAATAGGCGACATAGCAAGTTTCTCAGTCGTGAGACGGCATCTCTTAAGCTTGACATCGATTGTTTCCTTATCCTCTTTTTTCACTTCTTTCAAATCTCTAACGAAAATTCGGAACTGTTCAAGAATATCGTTAAAGTCGCTTATCTCAGGATAAAGCCTCGAAAATGATGATGACTCCATTTTACCGTAAGTTGTGTTTACACTATAAGGAAGCAAAAAAAAATGTTCTTTTAAGAAGCTACTTATTTGTAACCATCTTATTGACTGCATATCCACCAAGAGCAGTAGCCCCACCAAGAGCCGCTGCTTTAGCCGCAGCTATTCCAGCCGGAATCAAAGCAGCAAGAAATGGTAAAAATCCTCCTGTTTGTTTATCAGGGATTAAATAATATTGATGAGGTATTTTATTTATTTTGATTGGTTGTAAAGGATTCTCGGGTAGCTGGAAATCTTCTGGCACAAATCCATTGCCTAATTTGTGATGAAATGCTTCCTTATGGTTCTTACCCTTAAGAGTTTTTGTATTACCACTATACCTAACTGATGAAGATTTTTTTGTATTAGTAGCATTGATTTTAGTAGCTTTTTTATTGCTTGAACGAAGAGCACCACCACCTGCTTGTGTTTTAATAGTCTGATTCCATCCTGCTCCCTTCTGAATATACAACTTTTCCGACTTCTTTTTTATATCTATCAGCTTTGTAAACTTTTTACCTGTAACTTCGAAAGTCATCTGCTGTTCGTCATCAAGTATTTCTTTTGCAACAGTTTTTGCTGCAGAGGTATATGAAGTACTAGTCACCTCATACTTTTCCCCGTTCTTATCTGTTACGATGAAAGTGTTCATGATTTTTTTATAGCTATATAGGAGGGTAAATAAAAAATGGCGAGCTATGTCGTGGACAACTTCAAGTTTGGGTTTGCCTCTACTTCAGACAAAGGGGTGGGGGAGCTTTTAGACACACAGGTTTGCTGGAAGTTTTCTGACAATAAAAAGTATGTGTGTGATATTAATAATGGATATATGAGGTGCAATCACAATACACTGCTTTCTTCTGAGAATAAAATTATTATTCATCACGGTACTAACATTACTAATAAAGAAGTAAAGACTGATAACTATCGAAATATAGAATCACTACTTGTAGCTCTTAATAAAGCAATAGTAGGAAGTGGACAGTTTAGTGTTTACAATGAGGATAAACGATTTCTTCAGCTAAAGGTTCTGACAAATTACAAAATAGAATTCAGAGACGATAGTCCGATCTTACACACGGGGTTCGAGAAAAAAATATATGAAGCCGGCACTTACATTGCTAAAACATTTTGGAGTAAGTCAGGAAGAAAAGAGTTAGTATACGTTACTCTACCTAATATTGTAAACAGTGGAATGGTGAGGCACATCACCTCCAATAACACTAATATTTCAAATATAGTAGGGTTACTGGTACTCATGGATGGTAAAGATGATAGTGATTACATAATTATCTCAAGTAATGACTTTGTGGGAGTTGATGTGTCACCACATAGTCAGTTTACTGGTACTTTGAAGCTATTTTACAACACAGGACAGCTATTAGAATTCGACCGAAGTAATCTATTAGAGAATGATGTAAACTTTGAATTATGGTTCTCTATGCGGGCTGTGTAATACAGCATACACACACTCTCTCCAACACACAGCACACCACCAGTTCAGACCACACCTTTTTTTGTTTTTTTACTTTTTCCAATATATGGTCAAAATGAGGTGTTTCGTCTGTGAGCTCACAGACGAAAACGCGAAAACGTGAAAAAGGGGGTTTTGAGCAATTTTGAAAAAAATGGTTAATAAAAATAGGGTAGTTTATACTAATTTAGATAGGTTTTGACCCTAAAATAGCTAATTTTTAAAATAGTAAGAATTAAATAAAAAATATTATTTTTGTTGGAAATAAAATTGTGCCAGAAATTGTGCCAGAACTCTCGTATTACCACTACTTCTGTCTGTCTGTGTTTGTCTGTCTGTCTGCCTGCCTGTCTGCCTGTCTGTCTGTCTGTCCGTCTGTGTTTGTCTGTCTGTCTGCCTGTCTGTCTGTGTCTGTCTGTCCGCTTGTCTGTTTGTCTGCTTGTTGACTGTTTGTTTTTCTGTCTGTCTGTCTGTCTGTCTGTCTGTCTGTCTGTCTGTCTGTCTGTCAGTCTTTCTGTCTGTCCGTCTCTGTGTCTGTCAGTCTTTCTGTCTGTTCGTCTCTGTGTCTGTCTATCTAATGCCTGGAAAAAGGTAATTTCAGCAAACGCAGACACACACTCATTCCAATTAGAACGTTTCACGGGCTACTGAATATTCAAACTAATTCAAACGACAAACAAACTGGTCCACCACAACGGAAAGGTATTAACACTTTTAAAAAAAGTACAAAACAACATGTTTAAGGGAAGTTATTGAAATGGATATGCCGATCGGTGCGATGGACTGCCTGGAAGGCCGTTCGGAACAGGGCTTGCGGGAAGCACGCCTCGAAGAGATCTTGCGTCAGATACGGGGACTCCTTGACAAGGTACTCCAGCAGGAGGTACGTCGAATCGCGGTTTTTGATGGCTTCTTTGTCGGTGTCCGTGGCCAGTCGGAGGAGGCTCGAGGACGCGAGGGCGAGGAACTCCCGGAGCCGATCGACCGTGTCGCCGCGCCCACAAAGGTAGAACATGGCGCCGAGGACGACGTTCACGGCCTTGCCCATACAGTGCATGTTGTTGTAGTGCGCCTCCAGGGCAATGTTGAAGGCGGCCTCTTCCAGGCGCGCCAATCGAGGCAGCGATACGGCAAGGAACACCATGAGCAGGCAGGCGAATTGATGGTCTTCCTCGGATACCGATTCTACAAAGCACAAGTGGGACGTGTGTTTTTTCAGCGACGAGGTGCCTGCCAGACGGTCGACCTTACTAAATGGCTGCCTATCTGTCTGTCTGTCTGTCTGTCTGTCTGTCTGCCTGTCTGTCTGCCTGTCTGCCTGTCTGCCTGTTTGTCTGTCTGTCTGTCTACAGATTCTCTCCATCAAGTCTCACCTTTCTTCTCGCCTTTCTGCGCTCTAATGGAATTGATAAGAATGGCGTCAACGTTGGGCTCGATTCCGACAGAGATTAGCATCTCATTTATCAACTGTAATAATAAACCACACATTACCACATCCTGCCTGCGGGTGCTATACAAAGATCGCCAATCAATCTCCCAGTTCGACTCCGAAGCCCGGTGACTGGAACCGTCATCCCTTACCATCATGGCGTCACCCGTGAGATTGGAATCTTTGAAGTCATCAATGGACTGGTACAGGTAAGGAACGTGCCGTTTGACGGCCTGCCCAATGCATGAAAGGGGAGAAAATTAATCAAAAACGGACAGAGCGAAAACGAAGGGGAGGTTACGCACGTCATTGAGCGGTTCCTGACAGAGCGACCGGAAATGCAGCAGCGTTCCAATCAAGATCATCCGATGGAGGAGACTGTCAGCGTCTGCCGGAATCAAAAATCAATTAATATATTTCGATACAAATCAGAGGAGAAAAGGGCATTCACGCTATGGAGAGAGGATTAGAGTAGAGGGAGACAGATTAGTATTCACCATGGTCAGCTTTGGCTTCTGGAAGAAAGCAGCAGCAGCAGCAGCAGGGAGAGGAGGGTGAAAAACGCGCAGGTCAGAGGCAAGATTAAT
>LRSR01000287.1:0-69759 GCA_001579985.1 Hypsibius dujardini
GTCTGTCTGTCTGTCTGTCTGTCTGTCTGTCTGTCTGTCTGTCTGTCTGTCCGTCAGTCGGTCTGTTTGTATGTCTGCCTGCCCCAGCCTATGTGCCTATTTGTGTGTCTGTATGTCTACCTGCCTAACTGTGTGTGTGCCTGTCTGCATCCTTCTGTGTATTAATGACACGTATCTTCATACTTGAATTGCCGTCTACTAGCGGGCTGAATGTCCGCCTCCCCGTACCTTGATTCCCTCACTGGCACCGGCAGTTAGAATGATATTTTCCGGGTTAGACGGAATGCCACCGTCGCGACGTCGAATGAATTCAGCCACGTCATGACGCACCTATAAAGCACAGACAGACAATCCGTATTACGCACTTCGTGAGAAGAGTCTTACTAAATAAAATCCAACCATGTAATTCCTGACGGAAATAGGCAGAGACTTTTTAATGAAAAGCTCACAGAAAAACATGCATTACACCATACCACGTCGAGGCCGGTGCTGTCGGTGTAGGAGCCGACGCTGCTGCCGCGGCAGGAGTCCAAGATCCGCCGGGCGTGCTCCTTGACGTCCGACGCAAAATCCGGGCTTTGAAAGAGTTCCGGATTAAAACATAAGCACATGACCTGTTGCACACAAAAAACAGGCGTTTTATATTGCCATTCCTATTACGAAAAAGCGAGTTCATTGGCCGCGGGAAAATAGACAAAAAATTCACCGTTAATACGGCTATGCAATAGCTGAATTTACCTGACGGATGAAAGAAATGGGAACTTGCCCCATGGCATGGCAATCGCCAATGTTAGCTCTGATGACATCCTTAAACGGCTTCTTCGCACCCTAAATGGAAAAGCCAAAAAAAAGTAAGCTTCTCAGAATAAAGCCATCCAAAGCAGATCAAACAAATCAATCGATCGGCCATCTGAATCAAGCAAACAACTTAATCAATCAATCGCAAATGGCGTAGGACAAAAAACCATTCAACTTTTTTTCACTCTAGCCTGTCCCAAATTTAACTTCGAATGCATCTGCGTTAAAAGAAATATTTCCGGGCTCAAAGAGGCAGGTCCATCCTTCACAAGCGATATTGAGTCTGACTGGAAGTGCGCTCGAGTACTGCTCCAAACTCCGCCTCCTGGTCGCCAAAAAATGTCAGTTTATATTACAAAATAAGAAAATTTCAATTCAAAAAATCCTATAAAGTCGTGAATATTGAGAAGATTTACAACAAAGTCGTTTTATGTGAGAAATTTAAGGGAAAAAAGATTGGCATAATAATCAATCGAGAGCAACGAGATAGATCAATCAACCGAGCAAAAGCTCCCAGAACAAAAACGCTCAATCAAGCGACACAAGCGCAATTCTGCATACCATCGTCAATTCATCAATCAAGCATTGATGTTAAAGCTAAACTACCCACACACTTCACCACATCTCAAATCGCAGCTTACGTTCTTCAATTCCGTCTCGATTTCCCCCGCCCGAATCACCAAGGGTCCCCGCACCGCATATTCCATCACTTTCACATTGGCATTCATTGTGTCAAGTGTAAGCGTCTTTCGCGACGGCGCCGAGACATGATGGCCGTTTTTCAGCGCACTTCTCGCCCGCCCCGCATCCCCGCTGCCGTTTTCCTGCGTGCTCGTCATCTTCGACTTGTGCTTCTGGCTCTGTAGGCAAGCTGCGGCAGTCCGGGAAAAATTCCTCCTCGATGGATGGGAGGGAGGATGCCTGCAAAGAATGGCTAGAAACAGGCGATTTGACAGCATTTTTCCGAGAGATTTTCGCTTGCTTATCGCCAGATAACACCACCAAATTCTTCGAAATTCGATATCGATGAGGGGTCAGGTGTGAAATGTTTGCTTGGAGGGGAGAAGTTTGATGGCGAAAAGACGAGGAAAATGATAAGAATTCCGAGGCGGCTATCGATTATCGGTGAGTCGACTCGCAACAGCTGATGCCCGTATCAGAAACGCGCTCTCGACCACGTGACACGTTCCCTTACCACATTAACTACATTAACTAACATCGATACCACGTGACAAGAGTCTCTATTTACGGAACAGACTCGATCTCAACGCTAGTCTAAACATCTCAGAAGCACCCCTTGGATTACGTGATATTTGGCTACGCGCACTGGGGTAAGTACTCACGTGATCCCACAACCATTCTGGGATCCTGTGAGTCATGTCACGAGATTTTGTGGCGCAAGTAAACAAACAGCCAAAAGGAATGCCGACAAATGTATCCCCTTTTTTGCTCGTTTACACAGTCAAAATTGGTTTTTCTTCAGATGGGGTAACGGGATATTCGGTAGAGCATACAAGATTTAACTGGAACCGCATGTTTGCGTGGATGTGGCATGTACAATTCAACCAGCTAGAAGGATCGAAAGACAGTGTCCATTTTCACAAGAAAGCAGGATCAATTATCAATCAATCAAGTGACCGGAAATCAATAGACCCCCCTCCCCCCCCCCCCCGATCAGCTGACAATTATTCAAGCATGATAAATACGTTTTGAAAAGACTGATCAAGTGTTCATGATGCCTGATCGTGATCTACGTGCACACTGTTGGATCGTAAAACACGGAAATATATTTTTAATTCAGCTATTAATAGTAATATTAATAAACATTACGCTCTCGGGACTAAAATCATAAATACTACTAGTAAATAAACAAATTTTGCCAGCTAAAAAAAGACCTGTTGAGTGTGCAGCGTGTTGCGGCGAAATGTGCAATCAAATCAAATCACGATAAGCAAAAAAACTTACCTTTAAAGTCAAAGGTCTGACAATTAATTCACGACCGGAAATGAAGAACGACAGGAAGCATGAACGATAAAAAAATTGCAATATCGAATGGCTGAATGGAGTGAAGATTTTGAAGGCATCTCACTTTGCTGCGGTTGTCGGTTGAGTCGACATACTTTTCGGTTGACTCACAGTTGCGTCTTGCCACGTCACTCACACGCTCCTAATAATACTGATACAGCTGACCCCTGCAACTCAAGTCGGCGCCAAAAGTTTAGACTTTGTTACTGTCTCCTTGCAAAAAAAGGAAATTACAATCAGTGCAAAAACGTTCGGAGATCGTCAGCCTGCTTGAGTGATGTATAAACAATTTTCGTTGAGTGAAGATTTAATTAGTTTAAAATAATTAAGGTTATGGTCCCGAATTTTTAAATTATTTAGTTGATTAATGATAAAAATCAAGTTATTTTTATTCATTTATTCATCATTTTACTTAACTATTTTATAATTTTGATTTTTCCCCCTATATATTATATTTTATTTTTTCTATCCAAGCATCCATTACATGTTGTTGAAGCATCAAAACTTATTTTTATGTACTTTCTTGTTGGCTTACAACCATCGATTTATTGCCGTAAGTATGTAGGGCAAAATTTACGACGAATTATCCCGCTCAAATTATCGATTGATGGGACAGTATGCGAGCGCTCCAGTTAGTTAACACATATGACGAGGTCTCTAACGTAATCGATTCGATTTTCATACTCTAGCGCAGAAGACGCGTAGCCGTTCCTACCTGCATCGCGGTCCGTATCCTGGAAGACTGATCCACTTTCAGGCATGAGTACACGTGGGAAATGTTTAGCATATTATAAGGAAAATATCGTTATTTTATCGTACGAAATAATTTGCAATTAACACTTCTCCTCCCCCCCCCCCACCTCTCTCGCTGGAACTATGTCGGTCTTTCTCCTGTCAATAAAGGGGCAAATCGAAAGAGCAACGGTAAGAAAAATTCCTTAAAGTTTAACAGTAATGCCCTTTTATGTGCTCGGGATTTTCCTACCCCTTAATTTGACCCCCAGATTCCGGACTGTCCTGAATTATTCGTAAAGTACCAATTCGTTTACGGAGACGACTGGATAGTGACGACAGTAAGCCAACAATAATTCACACAAGTCAGGGTCTTCAATTCGTATAAATATTTATCTTGAGCTTTTCGAATTTAATTGTCACGTTTTTCTTGAGGGTATTGAGGAGGGAATCACGCAAATCTGCAAGCGCTACGATCCGGGACAGGATTTCGTTTTTAATTTCCCGCTGGACGTCACTTTCAAAAGCACGAACCCTCGAGGATGTAGGTCGACTGATGCTCAATCTCCAGTCAGATCTGTTTTTTGTGTGAGCTTTTTGTCAGTATACGACGAGTTGATTTATTGTTGTTGTTTTTCGGCATGGTACAGGGCCGCAATTAGTGCTGTGCACTTATGGGCGCGACACGTGGGGCCAGGAAATCATTCGGGGATATGGTGTCTGTTTCATTCCCGTTTCCCTCGGCAGGTTTGGCTAATTTAGTAAAATGTAGTCACTTACTAATCCAGCATTTCAGGCACTCAACATTTCGAACGACCATAATGCACATATGTGATTACATATTTTTTTTTCTGTATATTTTTTAATTTTCAAACGGCAATTTAACTTTTACCAGTTCAATTAAAAACTTATTCTTCAATGCAAATAAAATAAACAAAATGTATTATTGATACCTTGCTGATTACTCTACTTTAACGCCTACGCCACACATGAAAAACTATAAGTCTTCTGTATTATTTTTAGTTCTTTTATTTGACTTTCATTTTAAAGGTATTCAGCAAACACTTGTGACTTAACAGCTAGGCTAGTTTTTAATTTTTTTGCAGCAACATCAAGAAGATGGTTGGGATGTTCGTACCGGAAGCTTCCAACACGGCCAGCAAGCTGTCCACCTTGTTCTCCGGTCGACCGCCGGAACTGTACGACCCTCGAATCTTGAGCAGGAATCGTGGTCGCGAAGGTTTGTAAAGTATTTATTACATTTGCATACAATTTAAATGTTTACATACCAGACTTATGTGATTTTACAGTATTTGAACAGTTTAACTAAAAAATTAGCAGTACAAATATATTTTACCAACACCATTAAGCTGCTTCGTGATCAACTCGTTTTTAACAAGTTAGTCTCGTTTATACCCCTTCTAGTCCTGCGAACAAGCTCAAAAGGATGCCTGCATCTGGTCTTCAACATAATCAGTAAGGACACGCAACGCCTTGCATACAATTTGGCTTCATCCGAGAAAGCGATAACCGTCCAGGTACCGGAGCGAACCCAACAGGATGAACAACGACAAAGGTACGGCAAGCAGACTATTTTGAATCCGTCTTATTCCGTCTTATTTTGTCTGCCTCTCTGTCTGTCTGTCTGTCTGCCTGCCCATCTGTTTGTAGATTTGATCGCTATACCTGCCTGCTGCCCGGGAATTGCTATGGTGTGTGTCTAAATAAGTCGAAGTTCATCCGATGCATCGATCAATTTATCATAGGGCGGACCGACCATCCATTTCGTCTGTAACAAGCCAGTTTAATGCCATGACCGCCAACAAAACCGATCGGGGTGACAGTGTACAAATGGCAGACCGAATTCGGAACGAGGACGGACGCCGACAATCCAGACAAAGCCGTCGCGGCGAACAGGAGAATTCCTCACAGGAGCAGTCACGACCTTTATCGCCTTCGTCCAACAGCCAGCCGGCTCTGTCGCCTCGCGTGACGGTCGTTCGTCGTCTACAGGAAGAGCGACAAGAGTCGGAGGCGTCAACCCCGGGACCGTCTGCTGCGCCACGCCGGCGGAACAGCGAGATGCCCGGTTCAGCCAGATCCAAGTCGCAATATTGAACACCTTCCTGACATTCGTGTAATATACTACTACATGAAGATACTAAAACCTGGCCCAACAAATATTATTTCAAATATTATAGTAGATGCAGAAGCGAGTCCTAGTCCAATGTTTCCCACAGTTTTTTTGTCCCGTAAAGTCATCGCTGGAAAAGATGTGAATACACACAACGTTTTGAGACTACAGTCCTCTCCTCACTCACAATCGCATACCGGAATTGCTTTCCGGTATGATTTGCGAATTCCTTTTCGAAAGGTCTCTATTAACTTTTTTCGACCTCCGAAAAATATTTGGCTCATGCTGATCGATTCAAAATTAAATTATGAACTCGTTAATATCACGAAAAGCTTCTTTCGACATTCATCTGTAATTCGGTATATGCTGATTACCTTATACGAGAATAGTTACTATTTTAAAGCATTGATTTGAGGGAAGAAAACGGAATGACTGCGAATCTCGCAAATTGAGTCCAATCATCCAATGAATGTGAAAATAAGAAGGAGATTATTTTTGCTGATTGCTGAGAAAACGAGCTGGAAGATTATAATTTAAATTATAATTTTTTAAACATACATTGTAATAAACAACGAACAAAATCGATTTTCTTCGACATACCGGGTTTGGGAATGCTTTTGAGACAAACTTAGAACCGTCATAAAAACCAATAGTGTAATTGAGTTTCCCTAGTTCCCATCACACATACAGAAAGATATCTTTCCGTTTAATTTTCCGCAAAAAATCTGGCAGAATTTTTTCCAGAAAATATACTCGTTAAAATTCCGAAATTTTTAGGATTTTGGGAAGTACCGGGTGCGAGAGAACTTTTGCACTACACTAAAATTGCTGAATGTGACCCTATAGGTCTGTGAAATATTTGCTGGGCTCGACGTTGGGGCAGGAGCAGGACAGGTGCTATGCATTGGTTTGTGGCTGCACCTAAAAATTAATTGTGGCCTGGTTAATGGCAGATTTTGCCAAGTTCGCTGACCCAGATCAAAACTGGTTCGCATTTTTCAAAGCAAAGCGTGAGAAACAAAAAGTTACAACACTTACGTTGTAGTACTTTGATGGGGCTATCCCATGCAAAAAAAAATCAATTTAACGGCTAATTTGGTTTTGAAAAAAAGCCCTCCTCCTCAGCGGCGACTCGATTTAATTAAAGGAGGCACTCGCCCTTTTGCCCCCCGTTACGCCTCTGCTCCAGGTAATTTTTTAAACTTAATTCATTTAGGCTCCAAATAATTCTGTTAAACTTAATCGTTTCCTCTCGGAAGATGTGGTAAGTAAACATGATTATTTTCTCCCGGTTATGTTTTTATGCTTAATTACTCTCCTTCCGGTTGTTAAACTTAATTATTTTCGTTTTGATAATTTTTTTAGCTCAGGTAATTTCCGCGCGGTAATTTGATTTTTTACCCGGAAATTTATTAATGTCAAACAGCCTCTCTCGGCTCCTGTACAAGGTTTATACAGTATGCGAGATTTAATGCGACTTGGTCGAACGGAGACGATGTTGAAAGTTGAAATCAACTTTCCCATACAACTTCTGCGGCGAATAATGCAGGTAGACTGAACCCTATACAACAAATGCCTGCTCAACATACGCGAAATAGTTTGTCGCTGGCGTTACTTGGGGCATTGATCAAGTACCGAATTCGAGATCACTTGAAAATATTTGTTTCACTTAGATCTACCGATATGTTAGAGATGAATATAAAAATACATTTCGCCGGTAAAGGGAATTATTTTTGGCGAAATTTAAATTTTAACTGTAATTGTTGTTGATTTTAACTATAAAAATGGTGATTTGTAAAAAAACACATTAAGTATAACCTTATCAAAACTGTCCTGTCTCCAAATTCACGGCTGATTCTGGATATGCTGCCAACGACGCAGTGATTATCAGTTGCCCCTCCCGTCATACCCAGACTTAGGGGCTAAATCTACTTCGTTAATTGTGTGTTCGTGAAAGCTGTTAGTTCTGGGGGTTTTACGCTTTAGAGAATTTTAATTGGCTGATTCACCGGCTGATCTAATCAATTACTGGTACCAGAGAACAATGAGAAAAGTAAAATAATTGTAGTCGACGTCGGAGACCAATTCTTCCAAGCAGTTCCAGGAATTTAGGCTCAGGTTATAGTTCAAACATTGGCTGGTGAAAATATATATATTTATATGCTTAAACGATTGAATTAACGTAATCATTTCATTATATACCTTTTTATTAACCTGCTAGTGTCGATCGAAAGCAAGTGTTGAGTTCAAAACTATAATTTGTGTTGAACATGTTCAATCCTTGTTAGTTAATATTACCATTCGGATTGTGGCTTTTGTTAAGCAATAAATGACCGACTTTTAAGCGAAATTTGGCACCATAATTCGGACTGGAAATTTTTGATCATTTTCTATTATGATATAATAGACGTTTTGTTGAGCCAAATTTTGCACCGTAATTTCGACTGGCAATTCGTTTTTATGTGTATTTACCTAATGCACGACGCTCCATCAAGCAGGCCAAAGTTTGTCATGTAACTGTAGCCTCCCTTTTTCTTCCACCTTTTCCTATATAAGAATTAGTCCGACTATAGCTCTTGCAAATGAATAATACCCACTGAATGAAGCAGTCGGAAATTGATTATGTTATTCCAGCCGTATAAAGACAAAAAACGGAATGATAAGAAATTTTCGATCAAGCCAATCAGTAAACCTTTATTGTTTTGTTGTGCATGCAAGAAAAGCCACAAAATGTAAATACTACGTTGGTTTGGTTGACGTGAAAGTCCGCCATTAGGGATGGCAACTGAAATTAAGCAGCTAATTTCGATTAAAACTAGAATAAAAGTTGTAGTTACTAAAACTAAATAAACTGAAATTTCTTAGTAACTAAATGTTAGATTTTTTATTTGGAAGTTTTAGTTCTTTAATAATTAATTGTTATTCTTTTTTGTGTGTGGTTGAAATGAAAGTTCCGCTACTAGGGATGGCAAAATTAAAACTAAACTAAAAGCTTTTGGTGAATAATTTCTTGTCTTTGATTTTTTAGTTGCCTAAATAAACTACACTAAACGTTTTAGCTACTCAAAATTTAAATGGCAAAACAATATTAAAATTAGCGAAATAATTTAGCCTAAAACCAGACTAAAAGTGTTAGTTACTGAAAACAATAACAATTCTCAGTAACTGAGTAAAAAAACTAATTAGTTGACTAAATTAGTTTTTGGCATCCTCATCCGTTTCGTCAGATCCGGTGTTTAATGAGCAGACCCCACCTCGCCTGTAGTTAGGGGGGAGGAAGAAGTGTTATTCTTAGGTAACTTTCCCTAATGCGCCCTGCAAGGCGGGATCATTAATTCGCAACCTGGAGAGGGTCAGTGGTTCCTTCCCGGACCGAACTCGTCCTTTGCTTTCATATTTTCTTAACACAAAAGATCACATCACATCCGTATGTACCAAAAGCCTATTCTTTTCAGTGAACTCCAACTTTTCCAATATCATTGAGCTAGTATAATAACAGTTTTCGAAACATTTCTAGTATATATCTTTTCACCTAAAGAACCTTAGCATGTTACTGTCATTTGATTTACTGTTAGGCTGCCTTGCAGTGAATGCAATAACCAGCTCAGCAACGTCCATCAGCACGCCAGACAGCCGGCCCATCATTCGGATCGCTGGACTGACCGTCGGGCCGCCGGACACTGAGAAGACACTGCCCACTGACCCTTCCTTTAGTAACGCTCTTCAGTGGATCCGACCGTTTGCTCGCCTGGCTCTACAGGAACTCAATAAAAGCTACGGACATATTTTTCGGTTCTATCACTCCTACCTCTACGAAGCTGATCGAGCCCTCGGATTTCTCCTGCCAGATGACGCGGAAAATTTGATCGCTGAGTTCTTCTTCAAATACAATGAAACTACCCATGGCCTCGCCCTTATATCACCCTGTAAGTTTTATCGCTTTGATCTATTTTAAGGAATGAATTTATGTATCGCACTTGCGTTGCTGTTGATGAAAACAACATTTTCAGGTTCGAGGGAGCAAATCCAAGCGGCTAAAATTTCGGAAGGTTCGTCTCGTCGTAACTGAAAAGTCTTGTAGTTACCCTCACTACACATCTCGCTAGCGACAATTTTGACAGAGAATTGCCGCAGAATGTTTCCACTTTATTGTGTTACTAAATCTAATATTGATTATGATTTGCAGCAATTTGCTCAATCGGCCAGGCTCTGAAATTGTTTTGACACAATTTTTAATTTAAAAAAAATTGGAAGATTCAATTTTTCCTGGTGCTACTTTAGCTGTAAAAACTTTGATTTCTTGAAAAAGGTTTGGTTTAACAATTTTTTTGTTTCATATTCCCTCTCCAGATTTAATTTGGAATTGACTGACATCAGCAGAGTCTTATGCAAATATCGACGATTGAGTTACGTGTAATTTCTGAAATGCATTCGAAAGTTACTTGGCTGGATTGAGACTGATCCACAGCTCTGATCCCTTTCATTAAAAAATAGTTTGCCGATGCCAATCAATTTCAAATTAAATTTGAAGAGGGACAATGTCAAACATCGTGAAATCAAATGAAGCCTTACTCAGTTAGAGCATGTATCTCAGAATTTTACTTAGGTTTTAATCAGATTTGTTGGCAGATTTTGTTGTTGTCTTTTGTCTTACTTAAATTTTTAGCAACTAATTGTGCTAATTTAAGTGTTGCAAAAACTAAGCAAACAAAAACTAAGCAGCGAGTTATTAAATGTTTAATGTACCTCCCCCAAATTTCAATTCGAATTGATTGGCATCAGCCGATTTTGTTTCCGATATCGATGGGGGGAGTTATAACCAGCTCCTGTAAGATGCGTCATTAATTTTCAGCCCGTTTTACTATTGAGTAATACTTCCGCCCCCCTGACGTGAAAAAACTTTCAGCTGATGCTAACCGATTCCAAATTGGATTTTGGTTGAGATAGCGCCAAAATATGTGTGATAAATTATTTCTAAAAAATAGCATTTTTACATTGATAATCACAAGAAATGGAATCTTGCAGTGTTTTCCCAACTTTAAAATTTGCCAAAAAAAGTTCTTAGGACCACACCGACAATGTATAAATCGAAAATCATTATAAATACAGCACTAAGAAAAAAATATACAATAAATAGATTCTTCGTGTGGACGTTGAAAATCATCCCTGTTTAAATGCACACTGTCCTAACAAATCGATTTTGGGATACTAATAAACCTATGGGCTAGCTCGCGTATGTCAGAAAATGTTCCACCACGACTTAAAAGGTCATGTTGTAATTGGGCTCGTCCCTTTTCCAGAACTGGACCTCTTACTCATGTGCAGGTATATGTGACTTTTCAGCACAGCTTGCCTCTGAAATAATTGGTGTATATGTACAGAGTGAGTGCCTTGGCAATGACATTTTTAACGCATTCAGTGTGGGAAATGGACTTTCCTTCCGGGAGTACCCGCAGAGGATATCCACTTCAATTTACCCAGGAGAGGCCATCATACAATTCCTCTTGGCCTTGTTCAAGCAAACCGGCTGGACCAGTACCACATCCCTAATTGACGAGGCCAACATTGTAAAGGAGGCCCTTAATCGGTACTGCAGCTATACATATAATTCTGTTATTTGTACAGTACAGGCAAATAAATCCAATAGAAGCAATAAAATTTGTTTTTAAATATTTCTAAAAGTATTAAAGTCTGCTTCATATTGATAATTTTTCCAAAGGAATACCATGACATTTTATCCAAATTTAATCCGGGATCGATTGGTTCTAACAAAAAGAATGCCTGTTTGCCGTGTCGTGCGCGGCATTTATGGCAAATTAGAACTTGCTCGGCATTGGTATTGGGATTGGGGTTAACTCGTATGAAAACTGTTTTTTTTTTAAACTGAAATACAAAGGGCGATGCACGAAACCTTTGAGAGCTCCTTCAACTGCAAAGATTCTCGCTATCCCTGCAACATCACCTATAGCGCCTTCACTTACAACACCTTCCTGCCGGATTACCATCAGCGTATTAAGCAATCGCTGCTTACAATCTCCACTATCAGCCGCAGTCAGTATAGACCGCATGCTAATTACTCTTTGCTTTCTAATAAATGTCATTGGCTCATACATTCATTGTACTTTGTAGTTGTCTTTCTGTTTGGGGCAGGCACTTCGAGTCGACTTGTGATGGTACACCGATTCGTTCCATTTCTGAACCTATTTTCTAACCAAATTTTAATTTAGAAATTACAGGAAAATAGGTTTAGAATCATATATAATGAATATTCCAGAAAACGGCAGACGAATTGGAGATGACGAACGGTGAATACGTCTTCATCATGATGTCGCTCGAAAATAACGGCCTCTCCACCAATGGGGTCGTCGATAACAATTGGATAGTAACCCCATTTAACGATAAATTTGTAAGTATAACCTGATACCAAATTATGCAAATTCTCTTCTATTTTTTGCCCGTTGCTGATTTAACATAAATCGTTTTTAGGGGATTCCGTTTCAAGTTTATCCCGCCAAAGCTGCTCTCATCCTGAACTTTGTCTTGAGCTATACGGACCAATCGGTGAAAGCGGTGAAAGAGTCTGTGCTCAACATCAGTAGAGACGATTTTCACTTCCCCATTCCTAGAAATAAGCTGTCAACGTTCTTGTACCCCTACTTCGAGTCGCATCTCATCTTCGGACAGGTTTGTCCTTGTGATTACAATCAGTACATTATCATAATTAAATTGTAAGTATTTATTTAGTAGTAGTAGTAGTAGTAGTAGTAGTAGTAGTAGTAGTAGTATTTACTGTCTAGTATCTGCTACACTTACCGGGTTCGGCATTCGAATACCAAAAGTTTTGCATTATAATTTTTAGTTTTTATTTTAGTTATTAGTTATTAGTTTTAATTTTAACCTAATTTATTTTAATTTAATCAATTAATTAAAGGCCCGCCAGTTTTTTACTACTAATAATGATTTTTTTGCGGCTTCAAAAAATTCCATATTAAGGCGTTTCGGATTGCAAGGGAGACACGCGTGCTCCTGTGCATTGTGATAAACGCGTCATTGTTTCGAAATCACTAGTAGTGTTGTTGTTTTTGCAATTCTTCTGGGCCTGACGGAGGCCGCGGACTCGTTGCCGTCAAAAAATATTGCCGAATCCGGTAGACACGTCGTTTACATATATGTATCTCAATATCATTAATTAAGGTGCATGATACACGTATAATTGTAGATCCTTAATCAATCGTATGCGGAAACGGGAAAAATATTACATGGAGCAGAGCTGGCTAAATGGTTTATTAACCACACTTTCCACCTTCCGACCGGAGAAGTGGCCATCGGTGAAGGCGGCGAACGCAAGTGTGACATTCTGGGAAGCCTCACCAATAGCACTGGGCAACTTGTGGTAAGAGACGCTTTAAAAATGGCCTAGAGGAAAAAAACGAGAATAAAACGAGAAAAAAAACGAAAACGGAAGAATATCCATCCAATTTAACGAAAGTAAAAACACAAAAAAACTAAAAATACGAAAATTACGAAAACTGAAAGTCAAAAACACTGAATAGCTAAAACTTCGAAAAGTATTAAAAAATATGTTTCGTCTCGCTACACTTAACTGGTCCCTAACAGCGCGTTTTTCCGAAAATGACGAAATAAAATGAATGTTATATTTTTTATGCTTTTTGGTTTTAAGTTTTTTAATTTGAGCAGTTTTCCTTATTTTGAAACTTTATTTTTTTCATGCTTTCTTGAATTTTTGTTAAACTGAATTTTCGTAGTTCTTTCGTTTTCGTTTTTTCGTAGTTCTCCTGTAGACCCTTTAAAAATTACCAGGATTCCTAGCGGAGTAGCGCAGTTGCATATTGAGGGGCCAGCGGAGGAATGGTTGAGGTGGTCAACATTCTGGATTCCTTTGTGAAAAACACTCCCGGGGGTCCACTGAGGCAGTCGGACCGCGATAAGCAATACGTCATTGGGTGTATACATACATAATAAAAAATAAGTATTTTTGAACCGGCAGACCGTGCTGAAATATACCTATCATGACGGGAAATTGAGGGACGTAGTTCCCGCTAGTCCTCTCTGGCCCGGAGGACAGTGGCCGCCACCTAACGAGCCATTTTGCGGATTTCTACACAACAACCCCAAATGCTCAGGTCTGTCGAATATCGCACGTAATTTAAGGCAATTTCACGCGGCATATTGCATCTTCATTCCACTTACTGGCATATGAAATACTATTTCATTTCGTATTCCATTAATGTGCTAAAGCATAATTACACACATTTGCAATGCGACTATACTGCAATTACCCCGCGTATTCAACAGCACTGGAACCCTAGATTTTACATCACTGTTTTTGATAATGAACAGACTAATACCCCATCCACACACAAAAAAGCAAAAATTATGCTGAAATCAAACGTTGTAAATTAAATAACATTGCGGATTAGTCGGAAACTCGGATGCTCAACCTGGCCGGTGTACAGTTCGTCCTGGAGGTTTCTCATAAATCTGGAAGGTGGATGGGTTACCGGAAAGATGAACAACCCGTTCGGAAGATGATTGGCCTGTCGAAAGGGACTCACGCGCCCACCCTCTACAGGCAGCCCATCAGCCTTCCAGGCACACTGTCCACCGTCCAGGTTGACTGTCATTCTTTCCGAAATAATGCTACGTTCATAATCCGTGTCAGATTGTCAAACAAAAGTCACTTAAAATGGGTAAACTCCCCCCCCCATGGGTAAACTTGCCAGAATGACTTTGAGCACCTTTCTAACAGTCACTGACAAAAAAATGACAGTAATTTGGAACCTTTTGAAATCCCTTTTGAATCTCGAAACTGCACCACAGCACAAAAATCAGCATGTGGTCTGGCAAGAATCGCCTAAGGGAACGTTCAACAGTTATGTCAGCGAATTTAGGTGGGTAAGTGTCAGCAATCGATGACGAGCTCTGACGTATCGGGGTGGGGGTCGGCCCTTGGATTACGTCAGCAATTTTAAATCTCAACATTTCCTTGATTCTGAGAGTTTGGAAAAACGTGTATTTCAGTAACATTTTATAGACTCGCATGCCATTATTCTCTTCATTTGAGCATCATACTAGTACTTACAAGAGGTTCCAATGGCGATGATTCCGAGGAAATACGATACGAGGAGGCTGTGTCGACCGACATTCCCATAATAACCGATCTAGACGCTTTTCTTCGTTCTGATTTTGAAAATGCGGAGGATGACTAGGTGTTATCGGTGCTTAAATTTAAGATTTTGGCACATAGGGGGTTCCAACGGCGCTGACATCAGCGTTTGAAATTTATGGGGTGGTAAAAAAAACTGACGAGCTCTGGCAGAGCGGAGGTAGGGGTAAGGCCGCCTAATATTGAGCGCTGACGTAATTGTTGAACGTTCCCTAACTTGCCAGGGCGGACGGTCTGAAATTTTTTGGTCTGGCATCTGACACGGACTATAAACATAGCATAACCGTGAACTTGACAACCAACCGCGTCAACCGTCAACCCTCACCGCGTCTTCATTTAATGGTGGCAGTCTCTTTTCTGTTTGCATATCCTGTCCCTATTTCAGACGATTCGTCCCAAAAGAAGGTCTTGGCCGGTGCGGTTGTAGGCTCCTTGCTCTTCCTCATCTCAAGCATAGGAACAGTGGTAGCTTGGTAAGTTATTAGCCATATGTTGGTCCGTGACAGTTGCATCAACGGGTGTTACTTCAGGATATGGCATCAGTCGGTGCTGATGAACGCGTCATGGTGGCAAATGAACCTCGACATGATTGAACCGGACACCGGCTCCATGTCCAGCCGGTTGTCCGTGTTTCGACGCGGCGACGCGGACACCGCCTCGATCATCGCGAGGAAGCACACCTGCATTGTTCGCCTGAGGACCGGACTCACTGCCTGGAAATCGCCCATTCGAGCGCTCGACACAGACAGTCGCTTTCGCATTACCTCCGACCTGGCGAACCTTCTATCGCATGTAGGCTTTATAAAGCTGCTGGCAAGCATTTTTTATTATTAACGACATCTTTCGACAGGTTAAGAATATTCACCATGTAAATGTCAACAACTTTGTGGGCATCCTCACTGACACCGTGCCTGCCTGCATCCTGGAGGAATACTGTCCACGGGGTTCGCTCGACGATCTCCTGGAGGGTTTGCACCTAGATATGGTCAGCGGGAACTCCTTTAGGGCCTTGAAAGATCGAAACCGGAATCCTTGACAGGCGGGACCGAGGGGCGAGTTGCAAAATAGACTTTTTTCAAAATTCAACTGAAAATTTGTCCTGCCGTTTCTGGACATTTTATAACATGGGGGTTTGGGGGTTTAATTTTCAGGGGCCCCTGGAATTCCACAACAAAACCCATCAGCTTTAATGCACCACTACAGTATTTATATCATAAGTTTTAAAATGACCAAAAAAATGGGCCGAATTTTGAATTGAGTTTCGAAAGAAAAAACGCTTTTGTCACCTTGCTCACCTCGCAGGGATTTTGTTTTCGTTCCGTAAAGGGGCCCTTGGAAATGCAACCCCCCCCCCAAGTTTCCAAATGATCAGAATTAGTAGGCCAAATTTCGGGGTCCATTTTTTAAAAAACTGCATTTTGCCCCTTTGCCCACCTCTTGGTTCTACCATGAGGGGTCCTGGATTCGACTTGTTAGGACTCTAAACAAGCCCCTGATAGGTCATAAACAAAAAAAAATTTCTTCCCTTGATTCCTTAAAATCGGTTGATAATTAGACCGTTTTTGTTTTAGGACATGACGTTTTCCTTGATGATAGACTTCATTCAGGTAATAATAATGATTCCGCGAAAAATTATTTCGGCGTTTATTAATGATGGAGTTTACTTATAGGGCTTAGTGTATCTGCATGATTCGCCGCTGAAATTGCACGGGAACCTGAAGAGTTCTAAGTGTCTGCTGGACAACCGATTCGGCCTCAAAATCTCCGATTTTGCCAACCATAAATTGATGCGAATCTTCAATCCCGCCTCCTTCCGACGGAAAAGCTCCTCCCGAACCCTCGATCTCCGTGCTGGCTATGACAACTACTTCTGGACTGCCCCGGAGGTTCTTCGTGGCAGCCTTCCCGACGCGGAAAGCGACATCTACTCCTTTGCAATCATTGTCTATCAAATTCTCGCGGCTCGCTCCGATCCTTACGATAACGACCACTTTTCCGCTCAAGGTTAGTTTGGGTATCATGCTTTCCTATTTTCTAAAAATTCTTTACATAATTGTCTATTACTTGCAGCAAATTCACAAAAATTAAATTTATCTTAGTATTAATTAAAATTAATCTTAAGCCTGAAAGATTTAAAATAATGAAATATGTAAAATTTAAATACGTCAATACTAACGAAACATTAATCATCATTAATTGTTAAGAATAGAAATCAGCAAAAATATTTTAAAGTGACACTTACACTTACGCTTACACTTTCGTAGAAGTAATTGAGAACGTGAAATCCTTGACACGTGTGCCACCGATGCGACCTACGCTGGAGTTCGTGCCGACCCATTTTGCCCACGAACTCACGCAGGTGCACAAGATCATCTCGGACGGATGGGCCGAAGATCCAGCAGCGCGACCGGGCGCACACTCCGTCAGAAAAGCACTGGACCAGGCGATGCTGACTGTCGGATTGGATGGGAGTCGTTCCTTGTTCGACCGCATTATGGGTCGTCTGCAGAGTTATGCCGAGAACTTGGAGGAGGTTGTGGAGCAGCGCACGGAACAGCTGATGGAAGAACGTGGACGCTGCGATATGATTCTTGGCGAAATGCTGCCAAAGTAATGCTATGTCTGTTAGGGATGACAAGTGCTAAAGATAGCCAGTAATAGTACTTAATTTGCATTTGTAGTCAGAAGTTAGTTACTATTTCAAACTATTTTTAATTAATTTTGATAGTTTTAATTTTAACAAGGTTCAGCTTTTCGTCTTTAATACATTATAGGATTCAATTTCTTGGCTGAGAAGCTAATACCCTAATACCAAAATATGTACTACTGAGCTTTTATTTTTAATATTACTTCCGTTGTTCAGTTTGTTTTAATTCAACACTTTTAATAATTGTTTTTGTTATATTGAAAATAAAACACCACAAATAAAGCACCATTCACCAATTTTTCAATTCACAGAGCAGCTATCCAGCTTCTACGGAGCGGTCAAGCAGTCGAGCCTGGTTGGTTGACGTTGTCTGTGATGTACCATATTGACCACGGAAGGTGGCAGCATTATAGCAAGTTCATCCTGATACATATATATATTTGCTTTGCAGAGTACTTTGAGCAAGCAACTGTTTTCTTCAGCGATCTGGTTGGGTTTATCGACTTCGTCGATCGTTCGAGTCCGATCACCGTGCTGGAATTTCTTCATCTCGTTTATTCCCGCTTCGACGACATCCTCACCAATTACGACGTCTACAAAGTGGAGACTATCGGCGACAGCTACATGGTAAAACCTGCAGTTACATCTACATGGTTATTCTTTTTTTCATCTAATATTTTCCGGTTTTTTTGGAAAGGTTGCGAGCGGATTGCCGATTCGAAACGGTCAGGAGCACATTCGCGAGATCTGTCGCATGGCCTTGGCGCTGCAAAAGATTTTCCCGCGCCTCTACAGCAGCAATGACGGGAACGACCAGAAGCTGAGCCTGCGCATTGGAATCCACACTGGTAGGAATGTTTTCCGGTTTGTTGTTTTGTAAGGAGAAAGAGCCACTTGTAACAAGGAATTTTTCAGGCCCAGTTGCAGCTGGAGTTGTCGGTCAAAAGACTCCGCGATATTGTCTGTAAGTGCGAAACTACAACGGAAATATGAAAATATGGATATTGAAGAAGGGAGTGTAAATGTGCAATATAAATGTTAGATTCGGTGATACGGTCAACACGTCAAGCCGGATGGAGAGTCACGGACTGCCCGGTCGCATTCATTGCAGGTATTTTTGGAAAACAATACAGCACAATACTGTTAATTATTAAATTAATAAAATAATACAATAAAAAAATTAATTATAATTTTAATTATCAACATTAATTAATTAGTTAACAATAATAATAATCTAACATCTAACATTTATTCTACACCATATACAGTCATTCCCAAATTGTCCTCCGGTTCGTGCATTTCACAGCTTAAAAAATAACTCAAACTCCTCCCCTAACTGCACACTTCTGGTCAAACAAACCACGCCTACCGACCAATCACGAACTCCCAACACCGCAGTAATCACTGAACTCCAAAAGACTGTCAAAGATTAACAAATTAAAAAAAAAAACAGAAACCAAAACCGGGTAATAAAATGACAGAAAACATCAGAAAGCCAGTTTTCTCCTTTGCGAAAAAAATTCCCGATCTGCTTGAAAGTAAGCTTCATTCTCCACATATCATGCACCGCCAGCACGACTTACCGAGGGATTTGCTTTTCAAACGCCATGATCATTCAACAATCAATAAATTAGAAAAATGAAATTTCGTCCAGAGGGCAGTGACACTTGTGGTAAACAGATGTTCAATCACTTGAAATCAGTGTAACAACAATTCCCTCAAGCTTTCAGGTAACGGCTGTGTGTACTTTTAACAGGGAATTGTCCGAATGAAATACTGATCCTTATCTTCTGCATTTGTTGTTTGGTCAAGGTCGCCAAAACGTTTAATTGAGCTTGCTAGTGAGTTACCGATTGACTCTATCGGCCTGCCATAACTGGAACTGCATGCGCATACTTGTTTTTGTGCAACCGGGGGACAACTTGGGACTGACTGTAGGCTTAAAATGTTTGTTATGCCACTCAAAACATAAAGCTTACGAATGGGTTATTTATATTATCCACGTAGCTTTCTATCAGGCACAATGTTAACTTTAATAGATAAATCTAACTCAATAATCAGCTGCCGCTAATAAAAATTGTTTCTTCTTTCTTTTAGCGAACCAGTGGCAGCTCTCGCTGAAAGCCTGGGTTTCCTCATGAAGCCTCGAGGAGAAATCAGAATCAAGGGTAAAGGAGACGTGCTGACCTTTTGGTTGGAACGCGAGGTTGGATCTCGGTCGGTGGAGGACGTCGCTGCTGGACCCAGTGTTCAGGCTTGAGGAGGCCCCACCCATCTCATTATATTAACTGTAAAATTTGTCCGACGCGGATACAGATTCATTAATTAGTTAAACGTTCATGAATATTAACTAGCAATTATCCCATATTATTGGTGCTACCAACGCAGTGAAAATATCTACTGCCCAATGATTTTTTGTGGCTATATTGATATGTTAGTCTAGATTTATGAGTACAAATCGAATACAAACGGAAGAAAAATATTATTGTAAGGCCGAAATCACACTGCTGATTGTTGAGCTCCAGATAAACTCCAGCAAATCTCAGTATAAAGAGAACGTGTATGTTACCCAATACGAGTAGAGTACGAGTACATGAATCACCGTAAAGCACTGACTACTACTAACATAGCCTTATTTGACATTTTCATATCAATACATTAGTACTATCACTATGCAGTTCTCTAAGTAGGAGTTAATTGTTCTTCTCACGCTTACATATTCTTTTGTTTCTCACGCTCTGCTTCAAGAAATGCGAACCAGTTTTGATCTGGGTCAGCAAACTTGGCAAAATCTGCCATTAACCAGGCCACTCCTAATTTTTAGGTGCTGCCACAAACCAATGCATAACACCTGTCCTGCTCCTGCCCCAACGTCGAACCGAGCAAATGTTTCACAGACCTATAGGTCTTCTTTCGAAATAAAACATAAATGTTTTTTTATCAGTTCATATAGGGTTACATTCAGTGATTTTAATGTAGTGCCAAAAGTTCTCCCGCACCCGGTAAAAATAGGGATTTTTTAGAACTGCATTGAAGATTGCTTTACACTGTCCCGTTTGAATCCAATCGGGAATAGATTGGCATCAGCCAAAAAGAATTCAGTGGGCGGAGCTATAGCCCAAACCTCGACAGTTTCACTGGAATTTTCAGGTAAGCTTTCAAAGATACCCTGGGCTTCGCTCCTGATCTCCCAACAATATTGGATTGATCTCAATCGACTTGAACATGAATCTGATATAAAATAGTGTCAAAAAAGGCATTTTTATTCCAGTTAAAAAATTTGACCATTTTTACAGGAAAAATCGGGAAAATAGAATCTTAGTGTTTTCATAACTTTGAAACATCGCCAGCATCTGTAGCAGTATTTATAATCAACAATAAAATCAATCAATTAAGCTACAAGTTTTTTTAGAATTATTTGTAACAACGCTTTAAGCATCTTTTTGAAAATGTAATATTTGATGACCATTGCGAGCCCCTGAGAGAAGGCTAAATCAACCCCTCTAGGTCGAATAGCCTTAAGCTGGTGCCCTTTACTTTGTACACACTTCCACTTTCTTAGGTTTGTGTTCGTTTAATAACCGTTATGTCAGACCGTATCGCACAATAGTGCCAAGTAAAAAGCGCAAAAAAACGCCAAGCTAACTCTTGAATTTTAAAATATCAAATATTTCCAAAATTTCACTTTGACTTGTCGAACACTTATAAGCAGGATTGTTGAAAGGGTACTTCGTCCAACCCATTTTTTATTATGTTTTATATTATAGAACTGCAAGTGTCAAAATTTAGCAAAATCATCGCCCAGATAGTTACGTAAGATTCCACCTGGAAACGATGTATATTTGGCATTACGTTTGATTCTATGAAATTATTCTGTAGCATAAAGAATGGGTAGGTTACGTTGAATTGTGCGGTGATCCTGTGAATATGGAAAGTCTCACCACTTATAGTATTCGTGTAATCCAGCAACTGATGGTGCATCGGCTTTGGTATTAGCCACTTATGCCCAAGGTCTCTAGATTGAGTGAAGCGTGATCGAGGCATAATTACGATTATAAGATCAATGACAGTCCTCGTGAAGTACAAGCATCAGAGGGTCCGTCCTGCACACAGCACCCATATGTCAATACCGATGAATAACAACAACTATTCTAAGACGCGTTTCCATTAGGCGCCATGCACATATTACGTAATCAAAGCCTATCTCACCTACCGGTGAGTGGTCTGGACCCTTGATTACTCACCAGTAAAATAGGCTCCACCCTCCAGTTAATTTTGATTATCTGGGTAGGTGGGTGGTCGAAAAAAGCCATTTCTTGATTACATAATATGTGCATGGCGCCTTACCAGGGGTAGCAACCCAAGCACCTCCCCTGCAAGTGAATCTGGGGGTCCAGCGAGAAACTGGATCCCTGGCACTGCCATTCGATGTCAAAATTTTTTATTAACAAAAAATATGTTTAGTATTAAAGTAAATATTAAAAACTAAATATAGCAAACAAACATTAAAAAAATAGAATGAACTTTAAGATGAAATAATATTAAATACGTTATACATATACTATATTTTTATTTATTTTTTATTTCAAACACAAATATATTTTTTAAGAATAAAATGTTCGATCGAATGGCAGTTAGGGGTGTCCAGACCCCCTTGCTGGGCCCTCAGGGGAGTTGCTTAGGTTGCGACCCCCTGGTAATTGAGACGCGTCTTTGATCAGCATAACCAGAGTTTACATGGTATTTCGCTCTAATTAAAATGAAGCCGATAAAGCCTTTCAATACAAGGAATTCCATTTATTGTTTTAGTCACGTATGAATGCATGAGTAAGGGGTGAGCCGCAAGAATCGTGACCGGAAATGTCAGATCAAACTACAGTCACACGCACGCCCGGCCTCGTGCATCCTCCAATCTAACACACAATAAAACCGCGGTGTCAAGTGAGTCAATTTTCTGGATGAACAGTTAGACTTGGGTCGTATATTCATTATCATTTCACGAGACAAATAATGGCGGTTATTTTTCTTACAATTGTCGCCTTAGCACCAACTCTGCTCTCAATTGAAGCAGTACATATTCGAGTAATCATGATTATAGCTGGGAGCGGGAGTCCGAATTCGCTGGGTTACGAAACGATGGGATCTGCTTATGATGTTGCCATCAATAAAGCCGGGGAATTATATCCGGACATTTTCAGGAGTTTCGCCGTGACACGCCATTTTACGTCTGGAAAGTTTAGCTGTGCGGACGCTACCGGGGAGACCATTGTTGCACTCGGCGAACTTTTTGCACAATCAACCGGAAACTTCAGTAGCGGCGGTCAACTAGGAGAACGGGAATTTCGAGTCGTCTTGAGTCCTGGTAATTTACAAAACATTACAAACCTTGGGACAAATTGCTTGAAATTCGGTAATATTCGCTTGCGCAATAAACAGGGTGCAGTTTTGAAGCTGTAACTCTGGGTGACTTTGGACGAGGTGAGCTCATGCACGGAACATAGATATGCATTCCAAAACAGGGCAGGCAGACATGCAGGCAGCCAAACAGACAAACAGACCCACAAATAAATATTCAAACGATGGATATGACAAAGTGACAATTACACAAGACAAAACACACATTCAGGCCGACAGACAGGCAGACAGACTGATAAACAGATAGGGGGACTAAGCAGCAGTTAGACATGCAAACAAACAGATGTTTTAGTATTTATTTTATTTGGTAGAGTAAAAGATTTCCTTTTCAGAAGATGACATAACCGTAATAACAAGGTGAGCTTCTCAGGAAAACGAAACTTCAAAGCACACAAATTTAGTTTTACACGAATTAACGAAACTTCTAGCCTCGCAACGTTGGGCTTGTTGGATGACAAGCGTCGATTTCCGACGGTCCTTCCGTTTGGCGGCATTTCCTACAACAACCTCGGACTGGCTATTATCGCCGTGGTACGCCGCTACGGTTGGTCTACCTTCAATCTCGTCTGCGACACCGCCTCGGGAATTGGCGTTGAGGTGGCGTGCGGTATCGTTCGACAGACTGTCCTCGCCGCTCGTAACGTTAACGCAGTGTCCATACCACTGGATTCCAACACAGATGC
The DNA here is from genome assembly GCA_001579985.1 of Hypsibius dujardini. Lineage (NCBI taxonomy): Eukaryota > Metazoa > Tardigrada > Eutardigrada > Parachela > Hypsibiidae > Hypsibius > Hypsibius dujardini. The sequence continues at coordinate 23,622 of LRSR01000287.1, forward strand.
TGCCATTGAAACTGCTCTACAAAGCTGCAGTACTCGGAGCTCTGGTATTGTTTAGGATACTTTCAAGTCTAGAACGAGTCTAGAATTCCCACAATTTAATCTTTTATCTTCTGCTACAGTGACAGTATTAGCAACCATTTTTCCGGAGCTCTACGTCACTATTCTGGTATATAAAATGATAGTCCTTATGTTGAATACGGCTTTCTTGATATAATTCATCCTATTTCTTTGGCTTGCAGGAAACAGCGTTTCGTTTAGGATTGGCTGATGGTCATCACGTGCGTTAAATAAATACGGATGACTTTAAACCCATCAAATCGCAGTCAAACATGGAGGGACAAAAGCAGATAAAACAGTCTAGGGATTTGTATTCAAGTCCCGGGTTTTTTTTATGCAGGTATTTTATTTGTTACCCTTATCGGTATTGAAGCAGTTTGAAGAGCTGATATCTGATACAGTATTGACAAACAAGGTAATAAATAGCTGTAAGATAATCTACCAATTTGAACGGGACGAAAAACGTATGTCTAGGATTGTCCCATGCAATCGTATTACATTTATTACAGATGACTGACAGCCTACAACAGATTCTTCCGTTTGCGTTTTCACTCACCTTCGGCAACATCAACTGGACAGCCGTCTCTGGGGAAGTTACACAGATAGCAGAACGATCTCGCAGCAACTACAATTTAACCATCCCTTCGAATATGCAAGTAAGCCGTTCCAAAATTAGCAAGAAACATCCAAAATAGTCTTTAGCTTTTGGTTTTCAGCGGAACATCGCACAGTTGGGGACATTTGAGAGCGCCCTAATTCTCACTCAGGTACTGTACGTATCATCTACATTCTAATCAAGAGCTCGTTTAGGGTTCTTACGAGTCGGAACCAGGACAACTCATGGTATGGTCAAGGGGGTGGACAGGAAAATGCATTTTTTTTTCAAAATTAAACCTAATATTCCGCCTCTTGTTCCTAATTATTTTGGCTGAGGTTTGTTCCCCTCCCCTTCCCTTCTTATCCCCTGTTGCTTTTATACGAGTATTGACCAAGACCCCTTTGATTCATTATAACAAATTTAATAATTTTGGAAAGCCCAATTGCTCGTCAATCTTCTTCTGTAAAATCTCCAAGATTTGGACATTGATGGAATAAATGGTGTGTTCATCATCACCATGAAAGTGAAGATAAAAGTGGGCGTTTTGGTTTTTCACTCCCCACTCGCTCAATCCATGGCCAATAATATCTGAACTTTCTCGTAACGAGGAAACAATACGGATTCTAAAAAAATCAATCCACATTTTATTGAGGTAGAGGACATTGGTCAATATCGGAAAATGAAAAAGGGAAGGGAATGAAAAGGGGGAAGGGAAGGGGGACTTGTGGCTTGGTCTAGAACTCCACCTCCACCGGCCGCCTTCTCTACTGATTGTGAGCCTTATTGCCATTGGCTGATTCATTTGGTTCTCAATGTGATTTGTTCAGAACGTTCCAGTGCCACCCATCAGGGCACTTTAAATACAGACTGCTTATAATATGCTTTAAAAAGAAATAAAATATTTTATAATCTGTCGAATTGAATGAAAATAGTTGGCAACGTAACGACTCAGGATAGTGTGTTTGTTTGAATTTTGCCAACTTGGCTCGGCTTCTTTAAGAAATCCTCCTGCAATCATTCTTGTTGGTTTGACTATTCTAAAATGTGTTAAAATTTACGCGATATACTAGATATTTCATTTCCTTAATGTACATGGATAAATGTATTGTTTACCGTCGGACTAATCAATTGTATGAATATTGATTGCGTGAATATCATTGTGAATATCTAGTGATTCATAGATTGTATAAAATGCTCCCCCAAAAAAATATGTGATCGATTGATTGACTTGATAGATTCTTCAAGCACAACAACTTCACACTTTAACGTGTTGATTGATTGCTTGTTTGGATGCCTGTGCGAATTGGCAATTTGTTCTGGATTCCAGGTCCCATTTCTGCTCCGCCGGGCCACAAAATCGAACGTAAATCAGTTTCAGTCATTAAAAAATGTTTGGTTTCATTTTTGAACTCTGAATGGAACGCCAGAAATGTTCGGAATTGGAAAATCATTACTGGAAAGTGAAGGAAAGGAAATATTCCGCTTCGGTGAAATACAATCCCAAAAGGTGTCATGATCATGATGACTGTCAACAAAACAGAGTATAATAGGCTTCTTGGGATACACGACATACTAAAGTATCTCGTCGATTTCTACTCCATGAATAGTAACAAATAGCATAGGAAAGAATTCATTAAGGCATTTTTATTCGAGTTATACAATGACTGGTCCAGAAACCAATACCAGGAACTTTTGTATTGACGGAACTGGTCTGGATAGAATGTGGAGGAGGCGGGCAGAGTCCGTCTTTTTTTAGTGGAGGTGGAGTTCTAGACCAAGCGGGGACTTGTAGCCTAAGCCAATCATTTTGAAACTTGGGGGCATGGGGGTCTGATTACCAAGGGCCCCCTCGAATTTCAAAACATTTTTAAGAGCTTCAGTTTTTCGATTAAATTTGAGGAGTTTAACGTAAGCTCTCCATTAAATGACTTCAAATATGTACTTAAAAACGGTCCAACTTTGATGGAAAAACGAAAATTTTTGAAAATGTTCTGAAATCCCACGGGGTCTTGGTTTCGGCTTGAAGGACCCTAAACGAGCTCATACTTTTAATAAACCGCTTTTAGCAATTAAAAATGACGTTTCACATCGGTGTTATTTAGATATTAAACGAAAACCTAAAAGATTTGGCAAACATGTCTGGCCGTCAGTTCACCAGCAAGTTCTACAATCGGACGTTTAGCCTTCCATCCCGGAATGTATCGCTGAACGCAATCGGAACGCGTATGGCTCCAGTTTACATCAATCAGTTTGACAACCAAACTCGTTCCTTCAAAGTATATACACTTGAAAATTATCATCAAGGCAAATACTCTTTTTATAATTGCTATCGCTGCAGACTGTTTTGCAACTCAATTCTGAGACAAAGAGCTTATCAACTCCAATGACTCAAGGATCGAGCATTCGGTGGTTTGGCGTAACCTTTCCACCTAGCGACAAACCAAACTCGGACCGACGGAGCAATGAGCGAGAGACGGTGACGGCTGTTATAGCGACCGTTATCGTCGCGGCCATCATCCTCCTTCTCACTTCATTTTCTATATGGTAAATTAAAAGTTTTAGTCTCTAATGGCTTAGTGTTAGGCTTCTTATATTCTGAGAAAAACTAGTCGTTTTAGTCACAAATATTTTAATTGGCTAACCCTACAATAAAGCTAAAAATTAATTAGATAATTTAATGAAAATTAAAAATGCAGTAAATTAAGAGACTACATCAGGTTGGTTCTAAGTCAGACTAAATTAAAAATCTCTAGTCATTAAAGTTTTAGTCGACTAAAAAAGCAATTAGTCGAGATACAAAATTTGACTGCTCTAGCTCATCGATGACTTTTCATAATTTTCCGCCTCTTCGGCAGGAGAACGTCGAAGACCAAGTATTACAACCAAACCTGGATTCTGGACAGCGAGCGTCTAGGGTGGATACCGCTGGTATCAAGAAGTTCTCGAGCCCTTACTCATACACTTTAGAAAATTCTGCGTACCGTTGTTTTGGCCTCATTATTGCCCCAAATTTTCCTTGTCTGTTTTGGTCTACTTGATTGGGATAGCTACTGCAAATATTGGTGCGGCAGAAAGGTAAGAATCTAAAAGTTACTGAAATGGATGGATCCTATCAGAGTCTTCCAGTTATCAGTAGAAAATATATGAGGAAAGTATAAAGTGAAAAATGGGAAGTGCAGGGTGTAAACTGGAATGAGGAATGTGGACAATGGCTAACCCAGCCCGGGTCACTTCCACAAATGACAGATCCATCCGTTCAATATTCTCCGGGACTTCAGGTCTCAGTAATTGTCACACCATGGCTCTTTTCCCGGACGAAGGGTAGGATAAATGGATGACTGGACGGACGATAAATGGACCCAGGGGACTGCGGAGAGCCGGATGGATGAGGCAAAAGGTTTCGTCCGTCGATCCGTTCGTTGTAAATTCATCCGACAATCCGTCCATCGCTCCGATTCGTCCGTCCGTCTCATAGCGATGAGAGAGTACAAGCTATTGCTCACAATTCGCGCTTGCAACAGCCCAAAATGTTACTTTTGCAAGGTTTGTTAACTCATCTGACTGGAGGAAAGTATGGCTGTCTGTCTCTGTGCCTATTCTGTGCCTGTTTTACTGTCTGTATCTGTATCTGTGTCTGTGGTTGTGTCTGTCTCTGGGCGTCTCCGGGTATGGGTAGATGTATGGGTCTAGGATTGGGTCTTAGTCGGGGTCGGGTACATGTCTGGTATATGTCAGTAGTGATGATATGCCGTTTCTGGCACAATTTAAGAATTAGCTATTTTAGGGTTATAACTACCTAAAAAATGACTAAAACAAGTCATTTTATAGGGATATACCATTTCTGATACTTTAAGGATTGGAAATTTTATCTTGATTTATCAATAAGTTTAATTTTTCCTATGACAGTAATTAATTTAACAACCTCTGCGTCTAAAAAATCTATTAACTCCTCTTAATGTATGATAATATTATCTCGTTCTTGAATATCATCCAATCGTTTCTGTCTTTCTTCGGCTAGCTCGACTGCGGGGACAAGAAGTTGGTAATCCGACTGTTGTGTTAACCCAGTGTGGTGATAGCTCTTTTGAGAGAACTCTTGGTTCTTCAGATTTAGAGATAGTGTTAGATGATGTTTTGTTTTCGTTTGCATTACCGCCATGTACTTTATTATCTCGCTGGAATAAATCTATGTGTTTATCTATGTGTGTCTATCTATGTGTCTATCTATGTATCTCTATTAAGTAGCTCTTGAAATTCCTAATTTTTTACAAGTGTCCGTTACGATTACAACTCTTTTACTAATAATATTTTTAACGTCCTCAAAGGATTCGCCTGAATATTTTTGGCGATTAAGGTACACAAAATCAAACATATTAACATCAGATGTTTCAGATGTCTCAGATGTCTCAAATATAATATATGAAATAAAAACAACTCATTTTCGCCAATACATCCCGGACAAAAGTAAGGACTGAAATGTCTCAGATGTCTCAGACAATAAATCATGTTTTTAAAAGGATATTGGATATTGAACTAGTAAATTTCTTAGTTATTTCAGGGTTCAGCTGGTTCAGCGGACGTTCAGTCGGTTCAGTAAAATGTGTTAGTTACTGCGCAATACTTGATCGTTTTGCTCTTGGTTGGACACTTTTCCCATATTTTATTACGGATATGAAATGCTGAGTTGTTGATCTGCTTATTTATGTCGGAGTTCAACCGGTTCAGTTGAAGTTCAGTCTGTTCAGTAAAGCAATACTCGACCGCTCGGGTTTTAACTGGACAGTGCAACCCATTTCCTCTTCGAATAACGAAATCCGTCTGTCGATTTACTCATCTGTCTAGAAGTCGAATCAGTATTATTTTAGTCTGTTTCGAATACGACTGTTGACAGCGAGAGCATCGGTATGCCCATCAGGAAAGCCGATAATTAGGAGACCCAAATCTGTCAGGAGCACCATCAGCAACTTCTTCAAGGCATCCGTAGCGCCTTCGACATTCCCACTGCCTTGCGGCTCTGCTGTCTGTCCCTTTTCCTTAAGAAGACCGCGGCGCCGTTGGAGGCGCCCGGCAAGTTTGTGCCGCAGATTTTAGCCATTGTCAAGCCGGACTTGAAGCCGGAACAAGCGGCCGTTTTGGAGCAGGCACGGGATATGATGCAGGACGGCGGCCAGTCTCCTGATGATATTCGTGCAGTCATTTTGAAATTGGCCGATTTGGCATAGTGTGGATTAATTTGCGAGAGTAGATTGTACAAGGATGGATTAATTGTGCAAAAATGGATGAGTAGGTTCACGGTGGAGAAAAAGGGCGTACGGCGGAGAGTTCATAAAAATAGAACCAGTCAGCGGAGTTTTCGATTTTTGGTAATTAATTCATGCGGAGCGAGCGAGGCGAGCGAAGCATTTCTTATTCAGCTCTGCTGGTGGCCGGTTTGATGTCCGGCGTCGCCCACGCGTACGCACGCCCACGCGTACGCATGGGCACGTGTACGGTCCGCGTGGGCGCGTGAGCGAGGACGACGCGCTGTGTGTATGACGTCACGCAGCGCTGCATTCAGCTCTGCTGGTGGCCGGTTTGATGTCCGGCCTCGCCCACGCGTACGCACGCCCACGTGTACGGTCCGCCCACGCCGTGTGGGTGGGCGACGCGCTGTCCGTGTGTCTGACGTGACGTCCTTGCCCATTGCCCATTGCCCCAATTATCAATACGCGAGCTCCGCATTTCTTAGTGTATAACATACACTTGCTAGTTGTTTAGTTTTCGTTCATGCGGGACAGCAAAAAAGTATTTATTCATCGGTTAGATGTTTAAATAAAGGAACTGGCTATTCGGCCGGAGTTTCTCCGGCCGAATAGCCAAGTCACTATCCAGCCGGACTTTCACGGCTGAATAGCCAAGACACTATTCAGCCGGGTTTTCTCCGGCTGAGCAGCTTTAATTCCTTATCCAGCCGGACTTTCTCGGCTGAATAGGCCAACCACTGCTTAGCCGTTTTTTTTACCAGCAATACAGACAAATCACTAAGTCGGCTTTCTCTTAACTTGGCGTACATAAATACCGAATAATAAGGAGAGAAACTAGCGAATAATCGAAAAATTATGCGGTCAATCAACACTTAAAGATCTCGTTTTTTGGAGCAATCATTTGGACATTCAGTCGCCTCCCGCCACGTTTTTGAGGAGCAGGAAAAATTAAGGTCTCGCCGATGATGATTTTTCATGATGATGATGAAGACCGGACCTGTCTTCCTACACCATTCATCCCGAAACTGCTCAAACTCTTCCCAGTTTTGGAAAGTTTTTCCCATCTCCATTAAGCAGGCAAAACGTTGTGGAAACACTCAAGCGAAATACTATGCAGGATAATTGGAACACTCTCTATAAATCTCGTTCGCGTGGGTTGTCGTCATTGAGATCTCGCTATTAGTCTCCTTGGAACTGGTATATACTCCTAGGTTTCAGCGGCTTCTGAAAAATTTTCACTGGAATTTCACCAAGTCTAATAATTCGCTTCAAAATTGACAGGTGGTCCCATATTGTGAAAAAAGTCCGGCCGAGCAGGCCAACTAGTGGCTTGCCCATGTAGCCGGAGAAAGTCCGGCTGGATAGTGACTTGGCTATTCAGCCGTGAAAGGCCGAATAGCTTTGACCTTAAATAAAACGGAATTAAACAACGATGGTATTACGTAGAAAGTCCACGAGAGGCTGCTTGAACAGGACTCGTGGTATTTTTAACTGGGAAGGCGACGTGGAAGAGGTATTAATCATGAATTCCCGTAACCGCTGAAAGGATCCAGGGACCACGAGGAGGACCCTCGCAGGAGCTAGGCCTTCCTTGTCGCGTTGATATTTGTAGCCATATCCACTGCACTGGCTTTTCATTAGAAAACGATCCAACTGAAAAAGAACCATTGAAGGTTAGGACATTTCAGTACTCCAAAATCTACCAATAGAAGATTATTAACAATGAAATTGAATATGAATATTTTAATAATTTCAGGAGAAAAAAAGACCATTAGGCTCATGCGCATAAAAGTACAGTATAATTACAAAAAAACTGGTATATATATACGCGCGTATAAATTAAAATTAAACTAAATACAAATACCATGTATAGTACTGTAAGCATACATAATTAACCAAAAATTTTATGCCATCAATAGAGGTTGCCTGACATGGAAACCCATAAAACCATGAAATCATTATTAGTACATTGTATACTGTAGCCAACAAAAGCCAACACAGTCCAAAAAGCGCTGTGAAGGTGTCAAGTGAAGTTGTGAATTGACATTTGTGAAGTTCGGGAAATTAAAAGAATTTTGAAATAAGTTTTACCCCAAAACCTCCTCTTATATTTATAATAATACAAATTCTAAAACATAAATAATCTGTAAAAATTGCAGCATTACGGACATGCACTTGTACTTCGTACTTATTTGTAATCAGTACATACTTGTACTTATACTTTTGACGTACTTGTAAATAGTAGTTTTACTTTTTTGAGACATGGTTTTGGAACGTAGATTCATTTTTTTACTAAACAAGAAAAGTACCCATTCATAAAAAACAAACAGAATTTAACTTTTAATTGATCCTCATATCAATTTCTTACAAATTCGTATTAAACAAACTTCATTTCACAACTTTACAGCGCTTTTAGACCGTGCCCTAAAAAAACAACCAAGCTATGGAATGAAGAAATCTCTCTGTAGACTGTATCCATCATACATATACTGACGACAATGAGTACTGTACCTCTGCGCCCAATTGAGTTTCCAATTTTTCCCGGTCTTCCTCAATGAGGCCCTGCAGCTCGAGGAAGAGCACATAAAACGGCGTCATTCCCTGGCCCGCCGGGGCTATCTTCAAGTTCAGCAGAGCACTTTCACACGAAGTAAAGTCGACGATGCGGCTAAAGTGGTGTTGAGCGGAGAAGAGGTTGTTGAGATGCGCGACCGCAGCCAGCAGCACATCTTCCGATGTTTTCTCCCCTCGAATATTGAGCTGTTGCAATGACCTAATTGACATTTGAAAAAATAATTTCTGATGCTCATGCCTTGACATGATAATGATGTAATTGTGGAGAGCTCGTACCGATGAACATATTGTATGGCGGGAAACTGGCCGTGAAAGTCAACCACTCGGACGACATCGCCGATCCGGTAGCGGTAGAGTCGACCGAAATTGGTCAGTATCGGTTCGTATTCTTTTCCTTTCTCAACCTAATATACAGTTGGGGGAAAGTTCCAAGTTGCAAATTGGCAATGGCTTAAATAATTTATTTGAATTTAAAAATATCATTTAAAGATTGTCAATGGAAGTGGATTCTGATTTCAGTTTACAGCAAAAACTCGGGTACACTATATTTGTATTTATTCAAACGTTGTAGACTTGAAACATTTCATATCAATGGGTTCTGTTTTTTAAAATAGTTTTATAAACTTACAAATTTACAAATTTCCAACTGATAGTGTCTCTCTCATTTAAATTGAAAATCGTCGTTCTCACAAGCTAATTCATTTAATTTTGATTTTTGGATCAACGCGGCCAAGGACTATACCGCCAGAATTCGCTGTTGCGTTTATAAACAAATCAAACCTCGGTTTTATATTAAAATTACCCATATGTATATGTATATCCAAATTTATATCTATATACTATATATGCATCTATTAATTTATCTATATTAGTTTTAAAATTTATAGTATAATGAAATATAGGTATTTATGTATCGGTTTTATCAAAAAATGATCTGGAAGAGTTGTATTGTACCTGTTCTGCGAATACTGTAGCCGGCTCTGTGTCCTCAGAGTTCTCCAACGGCATGAATTCAAAAAAAAACGGATTTGACGGCCAAGAGGAAGCCTACGTCATCTCCGTCTTTTTCGGGCCATTCGTTGTAGCCAAGTATTCCTTCCGTTGAGGCATACCAGGGAGTATAGATTTTGACCGCTGGAACGTATCGTGTTTATTCAATAGAAGATTATGTATGACTGCTAGTTGTGACCGTTTTACTTGAATGACTGTAAGCCTGTCTTAGACAGTTTCCAAATGTGTTAGCACGATGCAATGTATCTCTCTGTTCGCCTGTCTTTCTGTCTGTCTGTCATATGTCTGTCTGCCTGCCTACCTGCCTGCCTGCATGTCTGTTAGTCTCTTTGACTTCTTCGTTCGTCAGTTTTCCTGTTTTTATTTGTCTGCCTGACCGTCTGTATGTTGGGTTCTTAAGTCAGCAGACAACACCTTTTGTATATTTCTCGCGCAAGATGGCGCTATACTGCTGAAATGATCCTGATGCAATGGAGTTAATCAGCGTCAATTTTGGCCATATCCTCACACCAATGTTATCAAATCCTGCAAATAACGCAGCATATAGGTACAGAACATAAATGCAGTCAAAAAAATCAAGCCAATTTTTTTTAATTATGCCATCTACCGTATAGTCGTTCAGGTCGATCAAACTTCAAACCAAATAAGGTAAAATACGACTGACCTTGAGAGAATTCTTTTTCGAGTTCGTCAGCCCTGGCAGGCATCGGGTTGAGCCGCTTTTCTAGTTCAATCCGAATTTCGACTGAAACTTTTAGCTCGCGGTTAAGGGTGCCCTCTCGGATGTCATGGACCATTTCGCGCCAATTTTGCTCCATCGTCCGGAACATAAAATAGACCAATGACGCGAACAGAGCATCGATTCGCGCCAGATCTCGGTGTCGCAGTCCGAACAGAGTGTGGACGTACTGGGCGGCCGTGCTGTCCGCGATTTCGAAGCCCATCGGTGGTGTGGTGTAGACGTCTCGACGGCAAATGCTGTAGGATAACCGCTGGAACGCGGAGACGGGTCCCAGATACACGCCAGATGGGGTCTTCGTCAAGAGCCTTGTTGGATTGTATAGTAAGTTCATTGTCTGATACAAAAAAAAACCAAGAACTCTCGGTATCTGTTTATCTGCCTGTGGGCATGTCTCTATGTCTGTGTTTGCCTGTCTGCCTGTCTGTTTGTCTGTTTGTCTGCCTGCCTGCTGTTTGCGTTTATCTCCTTCGTACCTACTCGAAGGTACGTACATACCTACTACATATTGCCCCTGCGTCCAGAACATGGTTTTAACTTGCGGAACAATGCTCGGCTTTCCCGTCGTTCCTGACGTGGCTCCATAGTACAACACCTCCTCCTTTGTCAAAACGTTCGTTGCGCCTTCCGTCATCCGCTGGACTAAATCGGCGTAATGCGCATATTTTGTCACGGGATGCGCTTTGACAAAATCCTCTCGAGTGTTGACATGCAAAAGTTTGCATTTCAGTCTATATTCAGTTTTTCCGTTCAGTTTCAGTATCCGTAATAGAACGTCGTTTTGAACAATTTTCGGTCGATTTATGTCTCGTCTTTGCCGCCATGCGTGATACTTCCCAGCAATTTGGATGGCCTTGTTCAAACAATAATGAAATAGGCCAACCGAAAAGGTAAACGTTGGCTCCTTAAAGATGGCCACTCTCAGGAGGATGGTCAGAACAACAGCTGCACTAAAACCTGTCCAAAATTATCTTTGCTCACTTGAAACACAAAGAATACTAAAGTAATCGAAACCTATTTAAAATAACAAGTAACAAGTTTGACAGAGACAAGTATTTACAAAACCAAATTTAATCATTATTTGTGAATTTAATACAAAATGAGCATAATGAAAACTTTAAGTTGAAGGTACTACAGCTTACCAATCAGGTACGTAACAATACATAGTGCTGGATGGCTGGAGCTTGCCAGTAAGACAAATGCGGCACTAAGGCTGCCAAAAATTAGTTTAGTTTTCATGTCCGTAGAATTCTTCTCTAATTCTTCCAGTAGATCAGACAGAAAACGGTTAATGTAAAGAATTATGCATTGTAATTGGCACAGGAAACGTGCGATGGCTGCTTCACTATTGTTTGTATTGAAGAGCTAATATGTCTACGCGTGATAAGAATACCCACCCTCTCGAGGGACTGACGATGCACGGGAAATCTTTACGCCGTCCATGTGCAAGTGATTTATCTGCTGCTGATGTTCGGTTATCTTACTATCATCCAACAAACTCATTATTATAGTCTGAGTAACCGGCGGACACCCTGCAACATTCGATTGAGATTACAGGCTGGTTTGGCGTGACTCAGCAGCACAACTACCAATTTGGCCATTTTGAAACGGAGTTTTGGAGTTTTTAAGCTCTCAAGCTCCGTGTAGGTGGAAACTCTAGAAAATCTTAAGCAGGGGCGTGTTAACTTTTTGTGGAGCTATTACAACCACGAGACGTAATTGTTTGTTTCCTTTGGAATAAATGCGTACTATACTACAATTACAACAGTGCCTAATAGTTTGACCGACACGGTGGCCGAACTTCAATTACATTTTCAATTTCATTAGACTAGTTTTTTACCTTAGATTGCTTGTCGCAAATCCAGGCATAAATAGCTAATAATATCAGTCAAATCTGTCGGATATATGGAAAGACTCACAATGAAGTTTGCCACGCAAACGGCAGTGTGAGTGAGAGGGGAGAAAGGGAAAAGAGAGGGTGTGACCGCAACAAGGGACGTCTCAAATGGGACACGCTAGGCATCTTAACTAGTCTAACACGAGGAACCTGGGTTACAACAGCTGACATAGCATATTTTCATAAGTTAACCGTTAAGGTTATTAGGGGAAAGTTCCATCTTCCCTACCGGGATGGTTCGAGAGGACGGACGCACTAATCAATCAACCAATCATTTATATCACTGCAAATCAAAGAGGAACAGCAGCAGAGGAAAGGAGAAAAGCCGAAAAGAAAACTTGAACAAATTGAATTAAGAACCCCACCGACGGCCCTAGCTCGCGGCGGCGCACTTCAAAAATCGATTCAGAGGTATCCGGATTCCGGATTCTGGAAGATCTGCCTTGAGGGTGAGTACACGAGCGTCCCACTACAGTACACGACACATTTCGCGATATTACCCGTTGCTAAAAAAATCTGCATCGTTTTCAGAGAAAGCATATTTACTCAAACGTATCAAAGGATTTACACTCGAAAGGAACCACCAAATATAAAATCATACATTTCTAAGTTTGACAATTAATATATCGTTCAAAGGAACCGCAAAAGATGAAAAAAGACTAATCTGAAAAAAATGTCAGGAACACAGCCTGCACATTCCCCTAATTAATATCCTTGTTACTACTGGCCCCAGCAGCTACCTCGGAGTTTTGCGCAGAAATGATTTCTGCACCCTGTGGTTCATAATCGATTTACCGGGATCGGTAGGCATCATTGTGGAAAAAACCTCTACGCATGAAAAAACTATTGTTGACTATGCCGACTATAGGAACGTGCCGTAATTATAGTTCCACTTTGGGGCGGATATTTTTGTGTCAATGTGTTCAGACTGCCTCTACCATAAAGGTCACATTTGGTGGATTAACGGAAAACGGATTATAGCAAATCCTAGTACACAAAAGCATGAAAATGTGTTTTTCCCAGATTCAGAAAGTCAGCGCATTTGTAAAGAAACGTAATTTATATACGCTGTACTGCAATGCGTATGCCATCCAAGATCTATGCCTTATTTTGGGATTAGGAATGAACAAAATTCGTCTTTTATTCCATTGACCTTCTTTTCCATTCTGTGAAATTAACATCCTACTAGGGCATCCCTCATAAAATTATTCCTCATAAAATAGTTTGCAGGCCGTCAGTAAGTAAAGTAACCGGATCATGCCGGTTTATTTTCTGAAAAATTGGTTTGAACGAGAATTAATAATTAGCAGTTTTGGCGTTTAAACTAACCATGGTGGGTGTTCCAAAATTATTTACTCCTATTCCGTTATTAGCCTTGGTAATAGTTAAAGCCGTTCATATTCGAGTGATTATAATAATCACCGGGAACGGCAGCACAAATATCCTTGGATATGAATCGATGGGCTCGGCCTACGATGTGGCCTTCGTGGACGCGAGAAGGATGTATCCAGATTTGTTTCGTAGTTTTTCAATAACGCGCCATTTTGTGCCTGGGACTTTTACTTGCGCGGATGCCACGGGAGAAACGACCGTCGCACTCAGTGAATTATTCTCGTTGCGAAACGGTGAACTACAACGGAGTTCAAACGGCTTTGACGTGGATGAAGAATTTCGAGTCGTTCTCAGTCCAGGTACCGTTTCACGTTCTTTACCGGAATAATTTAATTAAAGCCATTCCTTTTTCTCAGGCTGCAGTTTTGAGGCTGTGACGCTGGGCGATTTTGGCAGAGGTAAATAGGCAGGTGCGAGGCAGGTGGACACGTAGACAGACAGAAAGGCAGGCATGCAGGCAGGCAGGCTGGTAGGCAGGCAGGTAGGTAGGTAGGCAGGCAGGCAGGCAGGCAGACAGACAAACAGACAGAAAATGGTGACACTATGTTCATGAAACTATTTCATTTTGTAGAAGAGGATCTAACAGTGTTGGCAAGGTACCGCTAAGAAGTCGTAGTTAATCAGTTCAAGTCTTCTGTAACCAAGACGCATTTTCAGCGTCGCTTCGTTCGGTCTGTTGAACGATAAGCAACGGTTCCCAACCGTTCTGCCGTTTGCCAGTACCTCCTACAATAATCTCGCCGTGGCGTTCATTGGCATTATTCACCGGCACGGTTGGACGTCCTTCAATCTTGCATGCGAGAAGTCGGGCCTTGCAGTGGAGGTTGCCTGTGGTATCCTCCGGCAAGCCTTGACGACCGTCCAGGGCATCAATGCCATTTCATATGTTCTTGACACGTTTAGCCCTGCAACTATCGAAAAATTCCTCACCACAAGTCTGGCCCATAGTACTGGTGAGTGGCCTCATCTAAACATTCAGATGCCAATGATGAAATAGTTTAGGAATTCGGTTTAAATTTGATATTTCAGTTACCGTACTAGCATCCGTGAACCCACAAAACTACATCCCTGTTTTAGTAGGTCTCGGGATGCACTGTCAGTATGACCTTTGGTTAATCTGAAATGCTGATTTTGTTTACAGGAAGCGGTTTTCCGTACAGGAATGGCAAACGGGGATAATGTTAGTCCTTTTAAATTTGTAAATCTTGATCGTCAGTTCAACGAGGAGCATTTTCATAGGTTTTCTATCTGTTTCCGCTGGGATTGAACGGACAATTCGAGGATATTATTTTGAATTTAGTTTCGGCAAATGAGGTAAGTTGACAGAGTGGTTTTTAATTTCTGAAGCCGTTCGTGATGACGTCAGATACAAAAACACTCGTTGCATGGAAGATGATATTGCGATCATGCTTCTGATTGAATTTTAATTTGAAACCATAACCCCCATAGAGTTTGAATTTGATTATTTTTCATCAAACTTACGTGTAACAGTAATAATGCTAAAATACTTTTTGACGTGAGTCTTCTCTGTAGCTCTAACTGTGATTCTCAATTAACAATGTGGAAATGAGCTTATTTATTTCATTGCTGACTTATTAAATAACGAAAGTCGCCCAAAATTGTTGATTTATGACATCGACATCCCGTGGAAACGTTTGGCTAAAATGACTTGGATTAAACATGAACTTGAATTTTAAGCTTTGGTGTTTGATATTTGATACCATACCTAGAGTTACATCTACTATCAGTACAAATCCGACACATTTACACTTGATCCTTACGAGATCCTCCCCCAATTATCTGAGTTTTTCTTCAGATATCAGAGAGTCTGTTGCACTCGCTTCCGTTCGTCTTTTCTTTGGCCTTTGAGCCTATCAATTGGACTGCCATCTCCGTCGAGGTGGACCAGATGACTGAGCAGTCCCGCAGCGTCTATAACATGACCGTTCCCACGGCATCCCACGTATGTACCGTGCCATAATTCCCATTACACATACAGAAAGATATCTTTCCGTCTAATTTTGGGGAGCAGAATAAATTTAATCCGACTTCCAGAATTAACTTCAACTGGAAAAAAATAGGATAATATACAGACCCTAGTACACATCTGGTGTACGAAAAGTGTGCAATAAGGAAAGTTCTGGTCAATGCTTTCTTTCATCTTCTTTAGACTTCTGTCATACGATTTATGAAACTGTTAAACTGGTTTGTTTGAAAACAGTTCTGGAAATTCTTTTCAAAATTTTTTTTCATATGGGCTCATCATCAAATCGCGCAAACCTATTGTTTACAGATGCCTGACAAATCAAGCTATAATAGCGCCTGAATATTGTTCTAGTCTTCCCACAGCCGTGAAACGTGAAAGCATAAGTTTCGCAATTCTTAGCGAAAATGCTAAAACTGTTTCAGAACTATTTTTGGACATATTTCGCCGTGTTCTAAAATAATTAGAAATCCCACCATTGCGTCCGACAAGATGCCAAACCCTGGGCACCCTGCACAGACTTTTATTTCTGTCATTTCTTTCTAAAAACTACAGTCTGCTCGCCTTTCAAATAAGAATAAATACCAGGCAAACGCGGTGGGTTGAATCGGTCGGTAAGTGACTCAGAAAACACGGGAACATTTTGGCGGTAAATATTAGTTTTTAATATTGCGAATGACCCCTGGCTTTTTTCATGTCTTATCGGCTTTTCTGCAAGTGAGTCAGCCACCTTGACATATCACAAGAGTTATTTTGCCGAGAATTAAGCCAACCCGGCATTTTATTCAGCCATATAGATAAAATAAAGTCAGTCTATATGTTTCATAACACGAGAATTTTAGGAAACTGGTTAGATACTAGGTTTAATTTATCCCCGTACTTACTAGGGGTGAATACATACCAGGGGAACACAAAGTTTGGCTTACAGCTCATATTTCTGGATGTGATGATTCATTCTCAATGCAAGTAATCAATATTTAATTTAAATTAGATTCAGAATTGGCTGTTAACAGAACTGTAGTAGCCTGAAACGAATTCTTCTCGTATTTTATTTTACTTTAATTTGCAATAGAAAATACAAATATATTCAGTATATTATTGAGAAAATAAGATGAAAAGGTACGTCCGTCATTTTTTACAGGCAGGCAGTTACAATAATATTGTTCTAAATGTTTGCACGATCTGTACCTTTCTTTCTTTTTTCATCAGCGGAACGTTCTTCAAATAGGTGTTTTCGAGAGTGCTTTGATCTTCTTCCGGGTGGGTAAAGGACTTTGCGTGCATTTTCATATGAAATTGTAAGAACCATGCCAATATTTTCTTGAAACCTGTCGGCGTTCCCGTACAGGTACTGAACGAGAACCTTCTCAACCTCGCCACCATGTCTGGAACTCAATTCACCAAAAAGTTTTATAATCGCACCTTCGAACTTCCATCACGGACCGTGTCAATTAATTCCATCGGAGCGCGTATTTCGCAAGTCTACTTCAATCAATTCGACAACCAGTCAAGGTCATTTAAGGTATCGTCATACGGTTAAGAAAAACCATTTATTATCATGCACGGTGCGAAATTCTAGGTTGATCAAAAGTGCCCATATTCAATGAAAGAAATGCACTGAAGTATAGTCCATTAATTATAGATGGTTAATTTAAATTCAGGTTACGTCTGAAACAACTCAGAATTATATGTAATCCGTATATATATATTTAGTATTGTTTATACTGGAAGCAACTGAAATTTGAAAACCTTTTTCGGCTGAATATACCAAAAATATTAGTACTGAGTGAGTTAAAATTAATCTAAAACATCGGTTGTAGCATAACCAATCAACAACCAAAAATTCGCAGAACATAATATTGGGACTGCCGATTTAAGATAAAGATCCATGCTCTGTTACTGCTCAACTAATTAGCTACATGCGCAACAATTACAGAGAGTTCTGATGCTGGATTCTGAAAGAAAGCGTTTAATGTCCGAGGACGATTCGCCGGTTCTGTGGTACGGAACTAAATATCCTCCCACCGACAAGCCGAATTGGGATAGGCACTCCAGTAAGGGGAAAATGACAGGGATCGCTGTGGCTGTTTCACTTCCCATTATCGCCATTCTCGTTGCGGTGATCGCTTTCGGCGCCTGGTGCGTACGTGAATTGATATTTCACATAAAATTATGAATCATCAAATGCTACCGGTAATTGTGATGGCGCTGTCGTTCTTGCATTAACTTGCTACGTGCGACTGTTATTTTAGGCAGACGAAGAAGAAACACGATGGACATGCTTGGGAGGTTTGGGTGCTGCTGGGGGATAACCTTCGACTCCACTGATTAAGCCGTGCTTGGGGCGATTTTCAGAGTGGCAACTCAGAATGTCTCCGCTTTATATTTTTTCAATAGGGCTATTATTATGAAGACTTCAATATCAATTTTATCGGTCAGGATATGAATACATTTTTTCCGGTAGAATTTCAAATTTGGGAAAACACTGGAAGATTCCATTTTCCCTGATTTTGACCGTAAAAACTGAAAACACATTTTGTTCTCTTTATCAGTTTCTCCCCAAAAGATTATTTAGAAAAATCTAGTTCCCCTTTGCCTGATTTTGAGAAAACGAACCCTACAGCTAGCTTTTTACAGTAGTATGGCACTAGAAAGACGTGTAGTATCACTGTCACCGGAAGCTGGCCTCGCATTTCCCTGATTCGTAAGTAAAGCGCGAATGTAAATAACTACATGATTTTACAACCATGTACTTTAATTAGAATTATTTACATACGATACTTTAATTGCAACAAATGCAATAAACTGACGATGAAAGGAATTCCACAGATCGTCATAGTCACGCGTGAAAATGAGGGAATCACTAATGGATTGTGAAAATCGGGACCGGAAACTAGAGGTCAAACTACAGTCACACACTTAACAAGGCTGATAGCTTATGTGAACGGTATGGTAGCTCATTTCCTGGACGAAAAATTGCTCTTGGGTAGCATTTCTTTTTCGTAAGTAATATCCGCTATCTATCTTAAATTGTCACCACACTCCGACATTGCCATTTCAAAAAATCCTCCTGCTACATTTCGTCCTCGATAATTCGTATATGGGACCTTTACCGTACTACTTTACAAATGGTCATGAAACAATTTTTTATGAACTTCTCTGCTCATTGTCACGGTTTTAAAGAGTCGGGGTAGGAATCGAGAACTTGCACCAAACGTATATCAAATAATGTTAAAATATCGCTATTAGACATATCGTGACCAAATATCGTCTCAAGAATCGAGTGGGACGAAAAGTCCCGATATCAAATGGCTTAGCAAACGATAAGTCGAGTAACTCAACTTTCGGAGCACTCTGTGTTTAAAACGGCTAGATACAGCACAAATGTATATAGGTAGTTTAGTACTCTTGTTCACAAGTGAAGTAATTTTGAAATTTTATGTCCGTGCGTTTGCAAGACTTGCAAGATGACAAACGTACATTTCACCATTGGACAGTTAGTTGTCCTGTTCAAACTTGCTTACTTCCTAAGAGTTCTTACGCGGTCCGGCTACGCCAGCAGTATAGTTTACGTAGAATCGTCTGTTCGGGTCATCTCAACCTCGATGCTGATATCTCCTTGGGCTATCATGGGCCATCCTTCGAGATTGCAGATGAGGAAGCCAACTTTCGGTGTGAAGGCCTTTCTAATATTACTTTGATCTAACAAGGGAACGATCACCAGTGCAAATCTCCGATCGTGACCAAACTTTTTTTTTTGAATACAATGTCCCCTAAAATGATTTTAAAAAATATGACTCGCGGCAAAGAGTTCCCCGTTCAACGGGGAGAAATTCGGGAAGATCTCAATTGGCGCAAGTACATTGCAATAGTCGAGCGCTTGATTGAATGATTGAATAAGCGCTTGATTGACGGCACGTAACGACACGTACAAAAACATGTGCTGTGCGTGTGTGCTATGCTGGTTGCGTACTCAAGTACAAAGCAGTTCAGTACTAATAAAGTATTTTTTTGACAATTTTGTTTAACAAAATTGGACAAACAACAACAATTTTTGAAGTAGCTAAGGCCAGATTTTAATATAAGAAATAAAAATATGTGTGTTTTGCCTAATTGTTCCCAAAAAGAGCATCTATATTTCTTATATTAAAATCTGGCTTTAGCTACTTTAAAAATTGTTTTGTTTTTTGTCCAAGTTTATTAAAAAAAATTGTCCGAAAAATACTGCAGTAGTACAGAACTGCATTGTACTTGAGTATACAACCAGCACAGCACACACGCACAGCACACACGCACAGCACAGCACAAGTTTTTGTACGTGCCGTTACGTGCCGTCAATCAAGCGCTTATTCAATCATTCAATCAAGCGCTCAGGACTATTGCAATGTACGTACGCCAATTGAGATCTTCCCGAATTTCTCCCCGTTGAACGGGGAACTCTTTGCCGCGAGTCATATTTTTTTAAATCCTGTTAGGGGACATGGTATTTAAAAAAAAAGTTTGGTCACGATCGGAGATTTGCACTGGTGATTGTTCCCTTGTAAGTTATGGATTCGGTCAAAGTGCGCGACGGATTAGCCTTGAGGTCTGAGTCTGCTGATGACTGGTACTACCGGAGCATCGAAGTCTGACTCGATGCCGTTAGGGCTATCATTTGTCCGGGTAAGTTAGCGATGGCATCAAATGTCAAAATCAAATCGAATTAAATTCAATCAGGTATGCTTTTAATTTGAAATTCATTTGATTTAATTTGACGAGCAGTTTGAAACGCCAAGAAGAAATTCATAAATTTACCAATGAATGGCATTGTAAATTGGTACATCTACCGGTAGACTTGCAATAATCCAGACAGCTGGTCGGAAGTAAACACCTAATGACGGAATTAAGTTAGAATCAGTCGTAGGAAAATAGGGAAACTGACGCAATGCAACATGAAAATCTTACGCGTGTTAAAGCATCCAATACTGGCGAAAGTGAGCGGATTTCTATAATTTAGGTCCTACAACACTATCAGCAGTGTTTACTGTTTAGGGTTCTTCACTTACTATATCGGGATTTTCAATAACGCTTATCCTCTTTTGCAATGATTTATGGCGACATTTTAAAATCTGTTAATACCTTTTTAAATTCGATTTCAGGTCTCATGGATCAAGATGGTATTGCGGGTAATTTGGACTGGTGGACTTCAACCGTCCTCCACATAGCCGCTGCTCACGGTTGCTCACTGCTGCTCACGGCTGTTCACCATTCATAGTTGCGTAAAGCTCATGTACTCAAACTGTACTGTATGTTAACTTACATTTTTTTGTGTTGTCAAAAGTACAGCCAAACCGGAAGTGTTCGGCTGAACGGTTGTTAACTGCGCGAGCCTGTGTGCCGCGACCGGTTTTCTACTTCATATACTCGTACTGTGTGTTTTCATAGTTAGTCTAGTTAGTTTTAAATTTTTTTGCAGTAGTTTTAGGTCTTCATCGCTTAATTTCCCTTTCCCTTTGGAGCTCCCGCTCCTCATCGTTTCTTCCCTCTATTTACGTAATGTCAACTGTCTCCGATTAATACAAAATCTCCACTTTCGGCCTCTTCCCTTCGTTGGCCTTTGGACAGTAGAAAAGAGAGGCGACAGTGGGGAAGAGAACGATCGCGCGTCAGATGACGATAAACATTGTCTGTTGGCAATTTCTCTGTCCCTCTTATGGAGCAAAAACTGGCAACAGCGTTATGTTTTGCGGAGTAATCAGCACTGGGCATAGAAATATTTTTGGAAAGGTATGACAAAGTGTAAGTAGAGCTGAGAATTTGATGTCTTCTGCCGGAAATGCAACCCTTCTTGCAAAACAGGTCTCCAAGGCTCTTGTCGTGGCTTTCTCGCTCATCTCCAGAATTGCAAACAACAACTGGCTCGAATTCAGAAACAGGCAAAAAAAGAGCTAGGGGATATGCAGAAACTGGAGAGCGAATTCGACGCCGCATCTGAATGCCGAAAAATAGCCAATAAAAAAACTCTTTTGAACTTTGTGGTTTGGTAACTAAGGAGGTATTGCGATTGGAATCTTTGTGTTTTATGCTAATTGTTGACCAAAATCTGCCTTTTATTTTTGACGAATTCCATTTTATCTGGAAAGTCGTCAAGCTTATGCATCTCTCGGTTGCAGTGCACATTCTTTAACTTCGCGCTTTGGGAGGTCAAATCCTCATGTCAGGTGTCAACAAACAAATTTATACCAAGCAGCTTAACCGGTTAGAAGGCGACAAAGTGGCAAACTTTTCTCAATTTAAGTTCAAACTAAACAACCAAAATGCTTATGATGCCGCTGTGAAGTAAAATTTACTCCTGGCTCTGACATGTAATGTTCCTACGTACTAGCAGAATGAGGCAATGTTTCGACAAGCAGACAGAACAAAACAAACAGAAAGACACACTGTCATAGATAATCTCATTTAAGTATGTTTGTTTATTATACACCTTGCAGGACAATTATTTCAAAATCAAACATTCCCAACAAAAACCATCCAGCGGATCTGCTGCATTCAGAATGCAACAAACGGGGACATTACCGATTATGGCAAAGTTTCTGACCAGTTAGTTCTTCCTTTTCTTCATTTTTTCTTGTTTCTCCGTCTATGTAATGCCAACTGTCTCCACCTAATACGAAAACATCCAGTTCCGGCTTATTACACAAATGAGCTTCGCATCACAAGCAATCCACAATGCCAGGATGTTCCCGTCTTTTATTGATGCATTGATGACGCTAACCGAATCCTATTACTGGATGAAAATAACCCGTTTAATAAAGGCTACACTCGCATGCTGGTCCAAACGTGCGGTGTTGCTTAATGGTTTTTCCCCTTTGAATCTCGGCCAGCGTTTTCAAACAATTGTCAAAATAACAGACGCTTCTTTTTCAGAGTTTGGCGCAGTATGTGGTGACCTCTAGCTCGCAAGAGGCTTGAAATCTTTCATTATTATTGTCGACTTTTCACTCAAACTAAATCGGATCCGCAATCCCGTCGTTGACACTTCTTTCCGGGAAAATAAATATTTTTTTGAATTTATTGCAACTTGTGCTCTATTACTGGTTTGGAATTTTCTTATCTTTTGAAAACGAGTGCTGTTACAGTCAGAAAACTCCCAAACGGTTGCTCTCCTATCAAGGAGCACCTCGAAAATAGCCTGGTTGCAGCCCTCCGCGTAAATATATTGCACGCTCTTGTACTCAGCCTGGTCAGCGCCTTCAAAGTTATTTTATAGCGGGGCTGCCACAAAAAGTCAAAAAGACTACCGGAAATATCGTTTTTACAAATGCACATCTCAACAGAATCTGGAGTGATTACCTGATTCCTACACAAAACAAACACCAAAATAAATGCAAACTCAACCAGATTGAAAGCGCCCTTCTAACTACACTTAGACCGGGCACTTTACAAGTATTATAACTGAGCAGTCTTGTGCACGGGTGTATAACACACTTCAGCACTTACATTATTGAACGGCTGATTCAACTAGACCGGCCTCTGCACATCAGCACACATTTCCAAAAACATTGTATTGGCGCGACAGATTGTCTGATTGTTTTGAGGATGCCGCACTCTACGCTATGACTTCCACCACCGCCGGAACTGACCGATAACGCGTGAACGGGTGGGGATCTACGGAGGGCAGTGGTACTCAATAGGTACCCATCACTTACTAATAGTATAGTCTATCTATCTAATCAATTCATTTCTATTCTCCCTCACATTCTGTAATGTACTCATTCAATTATTATCACGTAAATAGTTCCACCACGTCGGCAGAAACTATTCTTTATCGCTGGTAATATAAGCGATAGTAACTAATCAGTTTAGTTCTTCATTTTACAGTAGTGTGTGTTTTCATCGCTTTCCTCTCCATTTTCCTTCGGAGCTTCCATTCCTCATCGCCTCTTCTTTCCATCTATGTAACGTCAACTGTCTCCGATTATAACAAACCTTCCACTTCTGGTCCCTTTCCTTTGTCGACCTTCGGGCAATAAAAAGTAAAGGCAACAAAACTGTATGCTAATGGGCTAAAAAGGCGGATGCGATAATTGAGAATATAAAGCGTATCACAATACAAATTTTAATTAGACTATTTTTAGCCCACCGGCTCAACATCTTCTTCCAGCACATAATACAATGCTGCTTCGCCAATAGACATCACACTTCTTCGTTTTCTTCGCCACTTAATGCTGTCCTCTTTGTTTCAGTTATTTTTTGCCAACAATCGATATGCAATGTCTGTTACGGCGCATCACCGGATTCCTACTTGTTTTTAATCTTTGTTATGTTTACAGTTTGATTAACTTCTTAGTATTTCTTCATGGCAAAGAGTTTGATCAATGCTTAACTACAATTATGCTAAAAAAGTCTTCCCATTATCGTTCAACAGGTTCCCTCACTCTAACAATTTGCTAGCAGAAAACTGCACTAACATAGTGCCACACTGACTACACCGTGCCACACCGGCCACACCATGCTACACTAGCCACACTAACCTTACCACATCAAACAAGCCACACCGTACCACACTAGCCACACCGTGCTACCCTAACGCCACCTTGGCCACACCGTGCTACCCTAACGCCACACCGTACCACACTAACCACACCGGCCACACCGTGCTACCCTAAACCATACATCACATCACCCACTCTGGGCTTCACCGGCCACGCCACCTATACCGTGCCAAACTTGCCAAATCGTGTTACCCTTGCGTGAAACCGGGCTTAAACATGGTAGGATGACATCTTCACGTTTGAGGATACGGTGAGCTACACCATGCTGCTCGAGTTTTCCCGATAAATGTCACCTCTTAAAAATCGTGCACCTATACAAACCTTGACGCAGATGCTTAAACGTGGTAGGAGGTATTAAACGTAAACATCTTCAGGCTTGAGGGTAGGGTGAGCTATACCACGCAACACGAGTCTTCCCGATAAATTTCGACTCTTAAAACTCGAATTTTGTTATGACTGTACAAACCTTGACGCATATGCAGAAAAGTGCGCAATGAGTTAAAATGCAAAGTCTGAAAGAGCAATTGACGTCATTAAAAACACGTGCGGCGCGCAAGTTTCAGCTGCAGATGCATTTAAATAGCTTTAAATACTCTTCCCAACGTTTTCCAATTTTTGGAATTCTTTTTATTCTACCGATTTTGCTTCTGTTTATTTCAATATTTGGTTTCTGAGTATATATGTATTTCTTATGATTCTGAGTAAATACACCAGAAAGTTAAGTTTCCTTTTCAGAAAACAATTGAAACCTTATATATTGCATCCTGCCTGCATCCTGCCTGCAGGAGTGTTGAGGGAAAAACAAAACATTCTGTTTTTTTTTCACCCCTGGAGTTTTGGTCACGCAATTTACTTGACCGATGTCGAATTTTCGGGGTTTAAATCTAGAAATTGAGGAGCAGATGGGCTTTTTAAAACCATCAAGTTTGTAATAAGTCTTTCAAAGGGACATTGACTCATTTTTGAGTGATCTATAATTCTTAATTTTATTAAATTCAAAATCAATCAGAGTCTAATGTTTTAATTTAAATACCTTTTGGCTTATGGTTGTAGAATTTACCGGGTAGGAACTTACTTTTTGGAAAATATTTACGAATTGCCGAGGTCGTGCGCGTCAGTCGTTACAAAACTTTGATGACGCTAAAATTTAGTAAATCCAACTGGCTTCCAAACCCGAATACCCGAATAACGCTAAAATTTAGCAAATTCAATTGGCTTCCAAACCCGAGTACCCGAATTTTTTTATCGTGCAAGAGTATGAGTGAGAACTTCATTTATCGTAAACTTACTCAAATTTAGAAATGTCCTCGCAACATAATTTTTAACTCGCGATTTGCGAGACCTAGTGATTGTCTCCCTGTTCGCGTTTTGGGAAAACGTACAAAACGCCTCAAATTTCGCGACTTCACCCGTATCGAAACTTGAAGCGCCCAGCAAGGCCTGACAAGGCTTAAATCTTTAATCGCTGTAACAAAATGTCGCCACGTAATAGCTTTCGCTGTGAGGATAAAACTGCTCAAACTTGAACAAACTCTTTTTTTCAGGCAACAGTTCTTAAAGATAAAATGCATTTGGGTACTCGGTAGAGCGTTTCAGCAAAGAGCGAGACTCATGAAAGGCTCGTCAAAGGTAAAATCGCCAGAGAGCTCCCTGACATTTCGTCACTTACGAGGAAAAATAGGTGGACTGTTGCCTAGTTTTGACATCTCGTTTCTTTGCAAGGCAAGCTAACCAGATCTACTACGTCTTAAGCGTGAAAACTCGTCCCCGTTTCTGGACAGTGGCCGGTAACATCGATTTGAATTTTCTCTGTACGACATTTTGCAACTAAGCCGGTCACCGCTGCAAATTGATGCACTGATTGATAAGTGATGTAATCAATACAAGGCGAGCAATATTACAGTCAATCGCACACACCGCAGTCGTTATTTACAATATCCAAGATCGCAGCGATTGTTTTTCCTGTTTCTAATTCAGTAGTTCTACAAAACATCTGCTTGATTGCTAGATTACACTGCAGTCCTGTTGATTGATTGATTCGCGTTAAAAAAATGTTTACTGTAGGAAGCAATTTGTTGTCCTTTTTTAGATTGTTTTAGTTGTTTTATTCCTTGTAACTTAAGCGAATAGTTGATTGAATGAATGATCAAATTTAGTTTATTCTTTTCTATATCTAATTAATTAAAAACTAAATTTGATCATACATTCAATCAACTGATCGCCTAAGTTACAAGGAATAAAACATCTAACACAATCTAAAAAAAGACAACAAATTGCTTCCTACAGTAAACTTTTTTTAACGCCAATCAATCGATTGACCACACCTAATTCTTTTAATGGATCATGATTTTTATATTAATAATAATAATAACGACGAAATGAAAATAATGGTTGTGGTTGACCCGGAATTGGCGCCGCGAATTACACTGACTAAATGTTTTAAATATCGGAATGAGGAGCTAAAGTGTTATGAGGATGCTAACTTTATCCTCACGGGCATAACTTGCGGTTTTAAAACTGTTGAGGACCACTCAAGTATAGGAAATGTAGATTGTGAAAACTATAAAAGCGCATTAACGGCGGAGGTTAAGCCTCGGCTGAATAAGTTGTGTATGGAAGAGCTCGCGTTGGGTAAAATTTCTGAACAGAATTCCCAACTGCAACGCATACACGTGATAGGAGCTGTACCAAAAAAATGTTCCATTGAACATTGAACATCCGTCTACCCGAGTACAATATCTGGGCCTTATTATCGACTCCCTTCTCACAAGGGAATTCCACCACTCTCGAAGGTGAATTCTTGCACATTTGTTAATTTTCTAGTGTGCGTCCTTATTATGTGATGCCATTTCCATCGAGGAAAAAAATAAAAATGTGTGGAAACAATTTTCTAAAAATAAAAATGTACCACGTGGTGGTACATAGATGGCGCTGCCAATGTTACCGAATATCGCGTCAGTTGATTGCTACATTGTTACATTGATTACTACATGTGTCGGTGTTACTACTAACTGTATAGTCCTTGTCAATGACAGAAACGAACCAATAACGACTGTGGCCGAATAAATCAATCAATTGACACGGTGTACGGTAACATTAATAGCGCCATCTATGTACCACCACGTGGTACATTTTTATTTTTATTGTTTCCACACGTTTTTATTTTTTTCTCGATGGAAATGGCATCACATAATATGGACGCACACTAGAAAATTAACAGATGTGCAAGAATTCACCTTCGAGAGTGGTGGAATTACCTTGTAAGAAGGGTTGATTACCTATTGATAAATGGAAGCCCTAAAAGCCAAGGCCAAGACATTTTCTGGGAAAAACAAGATCACAAAACTGGAGCTACAGCCTCTTGTATGTCATATGAACTTCGCTGCTCGGGCGACTGGGGGGCTCGGACTTTTACGAGAGTATTTATAGATGCGTTAATTGCATTAAAGGGAGCAAGCCAACGTCTCCGGCTCTTAAAACTGCTTAAAGCAGAGCTCGATTGGTGGGCTTTTACTGCCACACAGTTTAACGGTCTTTGTCCCACGAGCCATTTCGGCCTCTCCCGCGCCTCAATGTATTTACGCAGATGCTTGTTTTTGTGGGTTTGGCGCCACGTGTGGACAAATGTGGCTCGCTGGCGCCTGGTCCGAACATATTAAACCTATAAATAACTGGTTCCTAAAAAATTGGGTGATGGCACCGAACTTGGAAGAAAACTTAAAAAACATGGACGATTCTTATTTACCAACTGCACATCCCATTCACAGTTATCTAACTGAACTGTCTGGACAAAGTATTGATGAAATTACGGCAATCTGCTTTGGCTCCTTCCAGTCTACGCACTAGGGAGAGCCAATGGAAATTTTTTACTAGCTTTTGTCGTCAATTCAACCTGCCACCACTACCTGCCTCACCCAAAACATTAGCTCGTTATGTTGCTTTTATAACTGCAAAAAATATCGAGTTTAGTTCAGTGCAAAACTATTTGGCGGCTGTCACTACGTGGCATAAAAAGCACGATATGGTTGGTCCTGACCTCACATTTTTTAATACAGGAGGCACTTGCCGGGCTACGTCATTGGCGTCGCAAATTGCCGCGAAAACGGTTTCCCTTACTACCAAACCATCTGCTGGCCATCCCTAGTAATTTACATTGTATAGCAGGCCGATATAAGCCGATCTTTTGGGCGGCTTGCCTTGTGGCTTTCTTCTCTCTACTACGTAAGAGTAATTTGTTTGCACATAAGAACAACACCAAATACCTTCGTGTAGGCAGCCTGAAGTGGGGGTCTATTGGTGCTACCCTTCGGGTGATCGCCTTAAAAACCAACCGCTTTGTGGACTCCGAATTCAGTGTGCCTATTGTGAACATTCCAGGATCTGTACTCTGCCCCATTAACGCGCTTAAAGCACTACTAAGGTTACTCAGCCGGGCACAAGATGCTCTTTTCACCCTCTCGGACAGTAAAGGTACCCCGTTGGGCGATGCATGGTGATCTTTTCGGACGAATTTTAAAATCGGTTTTGCTGAACGCCGGATTGAATACTAGTAATTATTCTACTCACTCTTTCCGTGAAGGCGCAGCCACATTCGCTTCCTCTGCCGAAGTAACCAGTGAAGAGCTGAAAGCTCAAGGTAATTCGCGTAGTTCGACTTTCGAAAAATACATCATCAGAGATCTTGAACTCAGGAAGTCCTTCTCAACTGCCGTCTCGTCCTCTTTGGTTGTTTTTTACTAATCAGAGCGCTTCGCGCCGTTTTTCTGCCTCTCACAAGGGGAGAATTTTATTTCGGTATTGATGCTCGAGGAAATAAACTTTTTATACCCAAAACACCGGGTTTGAAGCGCACCGTAAATATTTAGCCACTTCCGGCTGATTATTGTGCCGAAAACGAGGCAGTTCCTTGTGCAAGCCAGCGTCGCGGAATGTTCAACGAAGACTACGCTTTTGTTGCGGTAGACATCTTAAAGACCGACATGCTCCAGGGGATCAGAGAGGGTTCGGCTCATACGGCTGGCAAACCAATAACATCTACGATCAGGAGGCCTTAAACGCGTTCCGTGCCCTTTTCATTCTCTCACTGCGGCAGACCACCAGGGATCGCGGCTTCAAAGCCTTTGATGCACAAGTGCGGACGCGTGTAAAAACCAATAGTCGAGCACTGCCCCTGGAGGTTAATTACTACTCCCCCTGCTTCTACAGCGCGGTCCTCGTCTACGCCGCCGCGATGCAGATGATTGTCGATGCGAGCGCGAATGTCACACCCGATAATGCTGTCGCCATCGGTCAGCTGTTCAAAAACAACTACAATTTAACAAGTTGGTAGCACCATGCGGTAAATTCTGTGAAAAAATTTCTGACCAGGCATGGCAAAACTAAACTAAAAAATTAAAATGTTTAGTAACTATTTTCTTGGCTTTAGGTTTTGTTTAGTAGACTATGTAAAATACTCAAAATTTTAGTTTTTAAGATTTAAGTGAAAAAAACTAAACAAAAATCTAAACTAGTCAACTATTTTCGACTAAGACTAGACTAGAAATTTTAGCGTTAAAAAACTAAACTGAAATGTTTTAGTAACTGATGTATAGGCAAATAAAAGCTAGTTAGTTACTGTACTGCCGCGTTAGCTTCGCGCAACAAACACAGCATTTTCAGTATATACTGCCCAGGCAATAACACACGGAGTGGGGGGAAAATCGCCCGGGATGGTGCTACAGGTGCGCAAAGCTAACGCGGCATTACAGTAACTGATTTTAATTTTTGTTATCCCTATTTCTGGCAAAAGTATTTGAAAGATCATATTGTGCGTACAGATCAGTATGTCCCATAGTTTCTAGCGAGATAATATTTCTCGATGGAAACGGCGACAAGGTATGAGGCAATGATTCCCATTTTGACTAGCTGCTGTTGAATGGAAACTGCCAGCAATTCAGCTGAATTTAGAGTCCACTTTAGAAAGCGACGTTTATTGTGAGTTATGCCACATTACTGTCCTAGAAAATAGCATGCGATGCATCCAATGTACTGATTGGCTGTACCCACTTTGTCTTAGTATAAAGCTCATTGCTTTGCATTATGAGATGATTGCATTGTATCACGAGGCAAAAAATAGCATCGTATAAAGAGGCAATTTACATTAGCGTACAGTTTGCGTTGCCCCCTGCCATCGTTTACGTGTGATAACAAGATTCTTTGGGTGATCGGATGACTCGAACCAGTGATGACGTTTTGGTTAATTCTAGAAAAAAAACCATCAGGTTGGCAGGGTGTTGCGTATGGTACGGGGCAAATTATAGGATAACAAGAGTTTTGATAATGTTGTCAATTGAGGTGTATTTTGAATAACAATACAATATTTCTATTCGTAATTGTTCCAAAGATATCGTGCTCATTTTTGTCCTGAACTGTTTCTCTAATTTGTATTTGTTAAAATTTAAAATTTAAAATGCAATACAGAATGTCCCTTTATGCAATGCTATTCAATGCAATGCAATGTCCTTTATGGAAAGGCAGTGTGAGCACAGCCGTACCGGATTTGATACGAAACCTCTGGTTGCTGGGCGCTTACTATTTGTTCCCTGCTTCGTTAAGAAGTAAGATTGTTTATCTATCATGCTATCGGAAATACCATGTCCCGCAA
The DNA here is from genome assembly GCA_001579985.1 of Hypsibius dujardini. Lineage (NCBI taxonomy): Eukaryota > Metazoa > Tardigrada > Eutardigrada > Parachela > Hypsibiidae > Hypsibius > Hypsibius dujardini. Next base: position 54,294 of record LRSR01000287.1, read on the forward strand.
TACTCGACTGTGTCATTTCACTTCAAGCGACATTTGATACAGAGTTTTTGTTCTGCGCCCACGAAAATCGATGACACTATAATGGCTAATGCTAATGAATGATGACGCATACGTTCAGCCTCGCAATTGGTGGGAGCAGGTTTACTAATTTACTTGAGGGCTCCAGTATCTGTACCAGTATTTATAATCAACAATGAAATCAATCAATTAAGCAACAAGTAATTTCTAAATTATTCGTAATCATTTTTAAAATACATATAATAGACAATATTTGATCACCATTGCGAGTCCCTGACAGAAGGCCGAATCAACCCCTCTAGGTTGAATAGCCTCAAGCTAGTGCCCTTTACTTTCTACACACTTCCTTTTTTTTTTAGGTTTCCGTTCGTTAATAACCGTTGTCAGACCAGTTCGCATAATAGTGCCAGGTAAAAGGCGCAAAAGATCAACAAAACGCCAAGCTAACTCTTGACTTTTAAAACATCAGATATTTCAAATATTTCACTTTGACTTGTCGAACACTTATTAGCAGGATTGTTGAAAGGGTACTTCGCCGAACCCATTTTTTATTATGTTTTATATTATAGAACTGCAACTGTTAAAATTTTGCAAAATTATCGCCCAGTATGTAAGATTCCACCTGGAAGTGATGTATAGTCGGTATTAGGTTTGATTCTAAGAAATTATTGTATAACATAAAGAATGAGTAGGGTAGGTTACGTTGAATCGTGCGGTGATCCTGTAAATATGGAAAAGTCTCACCACTTACAGTATTCGTGTAATCGATCAACTGATGGTGCATCGGCTTGCTATTAGCCACGTATGCTTAAAGTCTCTAGATTCAGTGAGAGGTGATCGAGGCATAATTACAATTATAAGATCAATGACAGTCCTCGTGAAGTACAAGCATCCGAGGGTCAGTCCTGTACACAACACCCATATGTCAATACCAATGACCAACAACAACAATTCTGAGACGCGTTCCCATTATCAGGGGGTGACAACCCAGGCACCTCCCCTGCAAGTGCACCTGGGGGTTCAGCGGAAATCTGGATCCCTGAAACTCCCACTCGATGCAAAAAAATTTTATGAACAAATAATTTGTTTGGTGTTTAAGTAAATATTAAAAACTAAATACAACAAACATGTAAAACAGAAGGAACTTTAAGATAAAATAATATTAATACGTTAGAAAAATATCATATTTTTTTATCTATTTTTATCTTAACTGCAAATATTTTTTTAAGAATAACATTTTCGATCGAATTTGGGGTGTCTAGATTCCCTTGCTGGGCTCTCAGGGGAGTTGCTTGAGTTGCGGCTCCCTGGTAATCGAAACAGGCCTTTGATCAGCATAACCAGAAATTTACATGGTATTTCACTCTAATTAAATGAAGTCCATAAAGCCTTTCAATACAAGGAAGTTTGTGTATCGTTTTAGTGACGTATGAATGCATAAGGGGTGAGCCGCAAGAATCGTGACCGGAAATGTCAGATCAAACTGCAGTCACACGCACGCCCGGCCTCGTGCATCCTCCAGTCTAACACACAATAAAACCGCGGTGTCAAGTGAGTCAATTTTCTGGATGAACAGTTAGACTTGGGTCGTATATTCATTATCAATTCACGAGATAAAAAATGGCAATTATTTTTCTTACAATAATTGTCGCCTTATCACCAACTCTGCTCTCAATCGAAGCAGTACACATTCGAGTAATCATGATAATAGCTGGGAGCGGGAGTCCGAGTTCGCTGGGTTACGATACGATGGGATCTGCTTATGATATTGCCATCGATAAAGCCGGGGAATTATATCCGGACATTTTCAGGAGTTTCTCCGTGACACGCCATTTTACGTCTGGAAAGTTTAGCTGTGCGGACGCTACCGGGGAGACCATTGTTGCACTCGGCGAACTTTTTGCACAATCAACCGAAAACTCCAGTGGCGGCGGTCAACTAGGAGAACGGGAATTTCGAGTGGTCCTCAGTCCTGGTAATTTATAAAACATTACAAACCTTAAATTAACTTACTTGAAATTCTGTTATATATTCGCTTGCGCAATGAACAGGGTGTAGTTTTGAAACTGTGACTCTGGGTGATTTTGGACGAGGTGAGCTTATGCACCGAACAAAGACATGCAATCTACAACAGGGCAGGCAGACAGCCATGCAGGCAAACAGACCCACACATAAATATTCAAACGATGGATATGACAAAGTAAGTGACAATCACACAAGACACATTTAGGCCGACAGGCAGGAAGGCAGGCAGGCAGGCAGGCAGGCAGGCAGGCAGGCAGGCAGGCAGGCAGGCAGGCAGGCAGGCAGGCAGGCAGACAGACAGACAGACAGACAGACAGACAGACAGACAGACAGACAGACAGACAGACAGATATTTTAACTGACTGATAAGTACATAAGGGGACTCCGCAGCAGTCAGACATGCAAACAGATAGACGTTTTAATGTTTATTTGTTTGGTAGACTAAAAGATTTCCTTTTCAGAAGAAGACATAACCGTAATAGCAAGGTGAGCTTCACAGGAAAACGAAACTTCAAAACACAAAAATGTAGTTCACACGAATTAACGAAACTTTTAGCGTCGCAACGTTGGGCTTGTTGGATGACAAGCGTCGATTTCCGACGGTCCTTCCGTTTGGCGGCATTTCTTATAACCCTAATAAAAAAATTTTGGCTTTTGTCCGACCCGAATTCCTTTCACACAAAATCCAGGACAAATTCGTGTACTGTTCACACAAATAGTGTCTGAAGTAGAATTGTTTGTCTCCAAGGACAAACAGCACACATATTTTGTGTGATGAAAAACCGTGCAGAACTTTTTTGCAACCGACAGGCATATTTTGTACGACGAAGAAAAAAGTTTGTGTGACAAAGAAAAAGTTTGTGTGACTAAAAAAAGGCGAAAGTTTTGCCCAAAACAGCAGATGCGGTTATATGAATCGCAACAATTTTCAAACTCGCGCATGATGATTTGTTGATTAGAGTAACTCCAGCCCCATGATTACTAATTTTGAGCGGAATCGACTCTTTACACACAATTGATTTAGTTTTGGGAAAGCTGAGCTCACAACCCACACAATCTTAATAATTTTTAACTGCCATGCCCGCAACCTTTTTTGTCACATAACGTTTTTCTTTCAGCACATCCGTTTATCTGAAAACTCACGTTTAAAATTGGCAAGCTATTCTGTCGGACTGAGGCATTCATGTTTTGCAAACAAGTAGAATTTAAAGTCTATTTTTAATAATTTCGACAAAATATTAGATCTTGTTTTAAAAAATATCTACCAAAACATGATGGGGGCTATAACACACTGTCCCTTCTCTTAAAATTCAGTGGCTTCTATAACAGACGAGAATTTGAGTTCTTGATGGTATTGAAAAATATAGCTCTGGAGATTTTTGATATCGATATTACTGTGATGAAGTATGCAAAACTATTAGCACATTTTGCTGGTCTCGTCCAGGGGATCTCAGGTTTAATCCAGAACTGGAGACCCATTTCGGTAAACTTCATTTTTTCGCTCAAAATGTAAATTTAAATTTGCAAAGAAAACCAAAAAGCCATTTTTGTCCGAGAAAAAGTTCGACAGAAAGTGTGGATTTTTGTCCGCCCCGAATTCGGGGCACATTTAAATTTTTATTAGGGTAACAATCTAGGACTGGCCATTGTCGCCGTGGTACGCCACTACGGTTGGTCTACCTTCAATCTCGTCTGCGACACCTCCTCGGGAATTGGCGTTGAGGTGGTGTGCAGTATCGTTCGACAGACTGTCCTCGCCGTTCGTAACGTTAACGCAGTGTCCATACCACTGGATTCCAACACAGATGCTGCCATTGAAACTGCTCTACGAAGCTGCAGTACTCGGAGCTCTGGTATTGTTTAGGATACTTTCAAGTCTAGAATGAGTCTAGAATTTCCACAACTTAATCTTTATCTTCTGCTATAGTGACAGTATTAGCAAGCATTTTTCCGGAGCTCTTCATCACTATTCTGGTATATAAAATGGTGATCCTTATGTTGAAGACAGGATGAATCTTGATATGATTCATCCCATTTCTCTGAATTGCAGGAAACAGCGTTTCGTTTAGGATTGGCTGATGGTCATCACGTGCGTTAAATAAATACGGATGACTTTAAACCCATCAAATCGCAGTCAAACATGGAGGGAGAAAAATAGATAAAACAGTCTAGGAACTTGTATTCAAGTCCCGGGTTTTTTCTTATGCAGGTATATTATTTGTTACCCTTATCGGTATTGAAGCAGTTTGAAGAGCTGATTACTGATACAGTACTGACAAACAAGGTAATAAATAGCTGTAAGATAATCTGCCAATTTGAACGGGACGAAAAACATATATGTCTAGGATTGTCCCAGGCAATCGTATTACATTTACAGATGACTGACAGCCTACAACAGGTTCTTCCGTTTGCTTTCTCACTCACCTTCGGCAACATCAATTGGACAGCCGTCTCTGGGGAAGTTACACAGATAGTAGAAAGATCTCGCAGCAACTACAATTTGACTATCCCCTCGAATTTGCACGTAAGCCGTCCCAAATTCAACAAAAAACCATCCAAAATAGTCTTTAGCTTTTGGTTTTAGCGGAACGTCGCACAGTTTGGGGCATTTGAGAGCGCCCTAATTTTCACTCAGGTACTGTACGTTTCCTTTTCATTTTAATCAGGGGCTCGTTTTGCCTTAAAACGCTCGGTGACAGATCGGACACGATTTGAGTGCCAGAAGTATTTTTTCCTTTTATAGTAATGTTCAATTAAGGAAAAAAAATTTCATCATTTTGGACGACTTTGAAAAATTCGTGTTTTTCGGGCTGACTACTATCCACTGTGGAGTTATAAACAAAAGTACCGATGAAAACTGTTTCTTGCAGTTGTCCGCACCATATTTGGTGAAAAAATCCATCAGTCAATCGATGAGTTTACATAGTAATCAGTTTTATTCATTGTTTGACAAAACATCGGACGCCTTCGTCGAACACTGGCCACGTCTCAATCAAGAATCCGACTCAGACAGTATTTCTAGAGACCATCAATAGACAGTCAACTTTGTAGATGGAAAAAGCCATATATTTTTAGCAATTTTGGTCAGCTCACAGTCTGCGGAGACCTTTTCACTCAAAAAAAGTGAAAACTGGTTGACACTTTGACAATTTCTGCCGAACATTGATCCAGTAGCAAATGACCAAATCATAATCTCTAAACTTTCCAGCAACATAGCAACCTTTAAAATCAGTTGAGTTTAGCAAAATCTCCTAAACCATCTGTGTGTGAAAATTCGAGGTCGCCATGTCGTTATTTGACAACTTTGGGCGTTAACGGGTTAGGGTCCTTACGAGTCGGAACCAGGACCCCTGATAGCAGGGCCAGGGAGTGGGCAAAGGAAAAATGCATATTGCTTCAAAATTGAACCCAAAATTTTGCCTCTTGTTTGTGATTATTTGAAACTTGTGGGGTGTGGGTCTGATTATCAAGGGCCCCTGGGATTTGAAAGCATTTTCAATAGCTTCAGTTTTTCGATCTCATTTAAGGAGTCCAAAATAAGCTCTTTATTATGAACTACAAATATGAGGTTGAAAACGATCGAATTTTCATGGAAAAGCTGAAATTTTTGAAAATGTCTTGAAATCCCAGGGGGCCTGAATTCCGACTTAAATGACCCTAAACGAGCCCAAGATTTTAATAAACCGCTTTCAGCAATTAAAAATGACGTTTCACATCGGTGTTATTTAGATATTAAACGAAAACCTAAAAGATTTGGCAAACATGTCTGGCCGTCAGTTCACCAGCAAGTTCTACAATCGGACGTTTAGCCTTCCATCCCGGATCGATGTATCGCTGAACGCAATCGGAACGCGTATGGCTCCAGTTTATATCAATCAGTTTGACAACCAAACTCGTTCCTTCAAAGTATATACACTTGAAATTGATCATCAAGGCAAATACTCTTTCTAATTGCTATTGCTGCAGACTGTTTTGCAATTGGACTCTGAGACAAAGAGCTTATCAACTCCAATGACTCAAGGATCGAGCATTCGGTGGTTTGGCGTAACCTTTCCACCTAGCGACAAACCAAACTCGGATCGACGGACCAATGAGCAAGAGACGGTGACGGCTGTTATAGCGACCGTTATCGTCGCCGTTATCATCCTCCTTCTCACTTCATTTTCTATATGGTAAATTAACAGTTTTAGTCACTAATTATTTAGTTTAGGCTTCTTATTTTATGAGAAAAAGTAAGGTAAGCATTTTATTCACAAATAGTTAAATTGACAAACTCTAAAAAATGCTAAAAATTAATTAGATAATTTGGTTAAAAAAGAAAATTAGAGTAAATCAAACATGTTTTGCCACTAAAGTTTTAGTCGACTAAAAAGACAATTAGTCGAGATACAAAATTTGACTGCTCTAGCTCATCGATGACTTTTCATTATTTTCCGCCTTCTTCGGCAGGAGGACGTCGCAGATGAAGTACCACAATCAAGCCTGGATTCTGGACAGCGAGCAGCTACGGTGGATATTGCTAGTATCAAGAAGTTCTGGAGCCCTTACTCGTACATTTTAGACAATTCTGCGCACAGTTGCTTTGGCCTCATCAATACCGCAACGTTTCCTTGTTGTTTTGGTCTACTCGATTTGGATAAATGGAGAACTCCCTCGGCAAAAACTTTACAATATCCCTGGCGAGAAAATGACAGAAATTTAAACCTTAATTGAAATTCTTTGTGGTTCCTTTCTTCTCCCTCCCCTTTATTTTCTGCTGTTTTACCAATGTTGCATTGTTGCTTTTCTTTACCAATGTCCCAATGTCCTCTGATTCGAAAAAATGCGTGATTTGTTTTTAGAAAAGTTGAAACTCTAAATATTGGGCATTACTCGAGCGAGAGCAGAGTGAAAAAATAGTACGCCCACTTTTGTCTTCACTCTCATGGTTATGGTCACATCATTTATTCTATTAATTTCCAAATATCGGGGTTTTTACACTAAAAGATTGACGAACAACTGGACTTTCCAAAATGATCAAATTTGTAATGATTACTCAAAGGGACCTTGGTCAGCACTTGTAAAACAAAAGCAACATGGGACAAAAATGGGGAAGAGGAAAAGGGGAGGGGGACTTGTAGCCTAAACCATGATCTAGAGCTGTTACAGTGACACGATTGGAATGGTACCGTCCCTTCTAGACACTACAACAGACAAAATTATATTTGCGTCATTCTGCACGCTATTCAGTTCCAACTGCAAAAAGGTGAGATACGGCAAGGTGTCTCCACAGACGATGTTGCGCTCCCCGAGTGAGATGACCCAGCTATTGATGATCTTCCAGTCCGTCGTCTTGGCCTCGCAGTGCTTGCTCAATTTTGCCGGGCAGCAGCTGTAAGTGTGCTGCATTTTGCCGTTTTGGTTTCGTTGGAGAAAGGTCCCTGCGATGTCGGCGTTCACCTGGTCACGACAAGTGATTTCATGACGGGCCAGGTAGTGAACCTATCCCCCGTCATTCCAACCGGTTTCTTTTTGCGTACAGCCTCCAACGGTGCGAGCCAGGGAGCTGCAACAGCGGTAGAGGTAGCGAGCCTTGCAGTGGTGAATGCCGCCAAATGTCACCGCCTTCTCCAGCAGATCCAGCCGGACAGAATTCAGCAACGTTCTGCAAAGAGAGGGGTATCCACACTATTATTGGTTCATCGAAACTTAAACTGATTGGTTTTTTCAGAAACCAAATTAAAGAAGGGAACCTTGAAGCCGGGAACAAACACACCTAACTTTGTGACATTTATCATTCAAAATAAAAAGGGTGCAGTGCGAGCTGGTAAAATGATACCTTATACCGAAAACAACTATTCAGGCAGTCACTTTAGATTGGTTTAGATTGGTTGAGAAAAGTTACCCCACTGGACATGCGACCGCGTCGATATCCGCGAAATACTCCACCCAGTTTATGTACTCAATATCTTGCCAAGGAGTTGAGTGATCTGTGCAGACAAAATCCAGAGAAGTATAGAGGTCAATTTGATCAGCAATCTTCCAAACTGAGTCGCTCCAGAAATCTCGGTTAGCTTAGCACCCACCACCGAAAGCTGCGATATGATGTCTTGAACACTCGGGGGATGAATAGCGTTGCCTGTGCCTGCTACAGCACTTTCCGCTACGATGAAACTGGAAGTGTCCCACGCGCGAAATATCATGGTCATCCAGTTGAAAGGTCACGTAGCATGGCAGCCCGGGAATCCAGTACCAAATGATGTGAGTAGGGCGACGAGCACTAACAAATGCTGCACTTTATACATTTTTGCATTTGGAATGCGGATAAAGCCACTTAAACTTTCGACATACAAAAATTGTCATGAAACGTTTTATTCTGAATTGTGACACCTAAACCTCACGAGAATGCAATACTTCGTAAGCATCGAAACCGACGATGAGAGATCAGATTTAGAATGCATCGGCTATACGGTAAATTACTTAAATGTCTTACATAGGGCGAACTACAAGGTTTCCTAGCTAGATGCTTATCTAGCCCACAGCTTTAGCAGTCAAAGAGTTTATGATGTCAAAATGTAGTGGTCGTTTTCCGAGGCTGATCTCAATCGCGGCTAGAACTGCAAGAACAAGCCGCGACCAATTGATGGGGGAAACATTGATCTTAAAAAAGATGTGCACTGTTGGGACGTCGGTACACATATGTGACAATAACCTTTCGCTAACTGAGTTAGACCATTTAACTCGTTAATACACACAGACCGAGTTAAATGGTCTAACTCGGTTAGCGTAAAGTTATTGCCACACGTGTAGAAGTGCTGTGCACGTAACGAATTTCGGAGAGCTTTCCTGGAGGTCCAACGAGTATTAAGTGAGCTACCAGAGTTAGGTCTAGAAACATCCATTATGATTTGCGTAGATATTTGTCGGCAAGCTTTTGGAAAACTAGCATGATAAATGGAGCAAAACTGATTGTGAGAACGGCTGCGAACACGGATGAATTGATACTGTACTGCCGCGTTAGCTTCGCGCAGTAGAAGTAGACCCACCGTAAACTTAGACCTATGGATCCGCGCATGAGCTTACGTACACTACGGGCTAGGATAACGAAGTTATGCTCTTGCGGTGCGCGAAGCTAACGCGGCAGTACAGTAGTTGAACTCTACAGAGGTTAAGCAACTTGATGGTACTCATTTTTTAATTAATTCCCACGTGCACAGTTTCACTTCAAATTTTTCAAAACATGCTCGATTTGAAGCCCCTGCCTCTCTATCATAAGTTTAACACGTTTCGGCCAAGATCGCAAAGCGCTATTAATTTTACTTTGGTCTAAATTCGACCAGACCTTTCGCATAACCCGTTTCAAAACTGCCACTGTAGTGGCAGCGTGGTCAAACAATTTCCACTTAAACAGACCGTTCACACAAAAATCCATGGGGGCCAGGTCAGGGCTATTGCCCATCCAGTGCTCTTTCGGAATGAACTTGATTCCGAAATTTCGAAGCCATTCTTGTGTGATTCCGGAAGAGTGCGCTGGAGCACTGTCATGGTGGAAGACGACCTTGTTGATAAGCTCTCCCGGAAATGGTTTCCGAATGTCATTCTTGAAAAGTGGCTTCAAAACATGTTGAATGTAGTACTCACTGCTAATTTTCGCTCCGGGTTTGACGAAACGGATTTCGGTTTTTCCACGGGAGCAAACGCCGGCCACAAACATGACGCCCTTGGGGTGAGATTCCTTCCAGAATTTGGTCCAACTTTTTGGACTCCGTTCTCCCCGAAACTCGTAAAAAAATTTTCGGATTCCGTTAGTGTCAGTAAGATACACCCAGGCCTCATCAATGGTGACAATATTCTTCCATTTACGGCCTTTGATATAGCGCAGGAACCTCGGGCCTCGGTCCAGCCGTTGTTTAGCCTGCTTGTTTGATAGGGCATGAACACGGCACGTTTTCCGCACCTTCCCCTCCAAATCCTAGCTAATGACGTTAGCAATAGTTGTAGCCGACACACCGTACTTTAAGGATAACGCAGAACGGGTCAGCGGATCCGGTCCTGAGAGATTCTTTTCAATGGCAGCCACCAGACCAGGAGTTCGGAGTTTCGGGGAGCCACGGGGTTTCACCGATGACGGTTCAGTATCACTTTCGGCTTCCTTGTTGTTATTTTTCCGGATGAGATTGGATACTGCTTTTTGAGAAACAACGATATTCCTGACCTTCAATGCTTCCACAATTTTTCTGGATGAACATTTCAAACTGACCAATGTTTAAATAGACTCCCTCAGACCCAAATCTAGTTTGCGATCCATCTTTGCATCCAAATGAGACAAGAAGTATATCACACATGCGAAATTGAGCGGAGCACGTTTTGGGTTTATGAGATTTGAAAATCAGATAAGGCGCCCTGTACAGGTGTGAACATGAGTCATTGAGTACCATCAAGTTGTTTAACCTCTGTAATGCAATGACTGCGATGGCCTTTTTCTCCCAGTTTTTCGACTATTTGTTCATGATCCCCTGCCAGTATGCATGTTTTTCACCTTTTTTCATTTTTACACTGCTCATGAGAGTTTTTATAAAGTTGAATGCGCCATTTTTTCGAGTGTGGATAATCAATACCTTACTGTAAAGTACACCATACTTACTCGTACCTCGTTGAGGGTCCTTACAAGTCGGCACCAGGACCCCTCATGGTAGGATTTTGAGCAAAATGTACTTTTATCAAAATTGAACCCAGGAGTCGCATTTTCCTCATTTTGAGTCATTTTGAAACATATTGAGGTGGGTGGGTCTGATTTTGAAAGCGTCCTGGGATTTCAAAACAATTTCAAAAACTTTAGTTTTTCAATCAAATTTGGATCATTCTTGAATGCTTTTAACCTCCCATTTGCCTCCATCAATAAGGTGCATGCATTACATCCCAGAAAATTGCAAATTTGATAAAAAAATTGAAGCTTTAAAAAATGTTTTGAAATTGAGGAGTCTTGGGAATAAGACCCCCACAAGTTTCCAAATTGTCTGGAGCAAAAGGTTCAATTTTGGGTTCGATTTCTTAAAAAAATGCATTTTACCCTTTTTTGCCTCCCCGACCCTGTCATGGGGGGTCCTGGTTCCGACTTGTAAATTTCTAAATGAGTCCCTTCTCGTGACACACGCTTCCAGGTTAAAACTAGAAACCCATACGGGTTAAAGCTCTGAACGACTGCAGATGAAATAAAGGGCGAAAAGAGGACTCCATGACTCACAGCCAGGCAGGTTTGTCTGCAAGAGTGATGATCTTCAAGCTGTCTTTCACGAAATCGGGAGATCCTTGGGAAGACTAGGATGGCAACTTGGATAGCTCTCTGATGATCACTCAGACACGATACCAGACCCCATCAAGTTTTTTTTTGTACTGGTAACTTCTTACAAACTGGCCCTTTTACAGTAAATCCTCTAACAAGAGAACAATCACCAGTGCAACTCTCAGATCGTGAACAAACTTTTTTCTTGTCCTCTAACGTGATTTTACAAAATATGACTCGCGGCAAAGAGTTTCCCGTTCAACGGGAAGAAATTCTGGAAGATCTCAATTGGCGCACGTACATTGCCATAGCATGAGCGCTTGATTGAATGATTGAATGAGCGTTTGATTGATGGCACGTACAAAAACATGTGCTGTGCTGGTTGTGTACTCAAGTACAATGCAGTGCAGTACTAATACAGTATTTTTGGACAATTTTTTCTAACAAAATTATACAAAAAACAAAACAATTTTTAAGTAGCTAAAGCCAGATTTTATTATAAGAAATATCAATGCTCTTTTTGGAAACAATTAGGCAAAACACTATATTCTTCTTTATATTTCTCATATTAAAATCTGGTTTTAAATAAATCTCCAAGCCTGGTGGTTCCCAGACCGAAGGAATTTTTTGCGGTGGCCAGTGCTCTCTTCATCAGGTCGTTCAGGATTGAGTGCCGATTGTTACGGCTAGGTGGAGCGGCCTTATGGCAGCTGAGTCCATGATGGCCATCCCAGTTCACTTGTGCACGCAGCGGCAAATGTGCGGCTCACAGACGTTGGCACTCAGGCGTAAGGCAATGGCAATTCGGAATGAGTCATCTTCTAAAAGAGTCGACACATTATGATTTGAAATAACGTTGAGCCACTTGCTTGATTCCGGTCGACGAAGGGCGAGCAGTCGAGTCTTGTCGCGCACGCTCGCAATAGCCATCAACTCCCGCGCCCCCGCTTCCACCACCGGGGAATCCCAGTTTTTCTGGACTTTTGGTGCCTGTGATGTGGCTTGCCTGTCGCAATCTGCGAGCGGAGTGTCAGTTCGACAATGACGGTTCGATATCGATGATGGGGAGGATCTGTAAGGTGAAAGCCTCCGTCGCGTGAACTGACTCCAGAAAAGCAGATAAAGCTAGCTCACTCGTACGGCGAATCTCAATACCACCGAAAGCCGCAGGTAGTGATGCTTGTCGCCACACTGCTGGCGACCTCGCAGTGTTTGTGATGGCTTCGACGCTTTCGCAAATCACTTTCTCGGGACAGTTTAGTTCATTCATGCACTCATATACTGACGCGCTTCGCAGCAGGTATATTACTTTCGGGACGACCAGGCAGTTCTTCAGCAGGAAGAAAGATTGGTGCGCCGGTAAAATATCGATACGGCTGGACATGAGCTTGAGTGTGGCTGTCTTTGCGCTTATGGCCATCGATAAACCGTCCGTCAGCAGAGGCGCCCCCAATAGTGAAAGCTCGTTGTGGGGTGGGAAAATTATTTCCGGTGCAGCGTTCCACATGATCATGGCCGTTGCCTCCTTATCTGCAACAGATCCTCCAAACAAAACATTCACTTTTTGACAAATTCAGTTCTAAACCGATTTCACGGCCCCTTGTCACCACCGCTTGACCACCCAGCGTGCCGTCGTTCAAGGGGGAATGCATGGATCTGAACAGTTTCAGAGTCATTAGGCAGAATAAAAGTGGTCCGAGTGGATCACCCTGCTGCGCACCAGACGCCGACTTGACGACTGCCAGATCAAAGCATAATATTGCCGCAGGTGTGTACGAACGCCATGTAGCAGCTTGCCTCGGTTGTCGGTGTTGAAAGCATTTTTGAAATTTAATTTAAGGAGCACTTGGGTCTCGTCGTCGTCTGTCGAAAACGCGCATACCGCATGGGCAACAGCTTCGACCCCTCCCAAAGTACCATAACCCATCTGCAAGGACAAACGAGTTCTCCCATTTTTGACATCACTCTGCGGCTCACAATTTTGCCCAGCAAGCGACGAAGAGAATTGCCAACTGCGATAGGACGTATTCCACCACCTTTTTTATTTAGGGCAACCAGGTTGGCGCCATACAATAACGATAGGATGTCTTCAGATACTCTACCACGCAGCATGACATTCAGTAGGGCTGCAAGTTTGACCACGAACGATTGGATATCTCGCCAACTGCACTACTCGTCATATTTTTCAAATGTTGAGGTAGTAATCCGTCGATGCTGCCGGCCGATCCATTGGAAAATGACCGGATCGCATCTAGCACTTCCGCCTCAGTAACTGCTGCTGGGACTGGATCAGCGTCGCCGAGAGCGGTAGGATAGTCAGCGCCAGGATCGGCAAGGGGTGTGTACTGCGTAAACTGTGAAGCGTCTCTGGTGTGGCCGGTGCAATAACGTCATCCGACTTTAACACGCGCACAGCCCCGGAGATATTACCGTCATTCATCTTCTGCATAACCGTCTTCTGTACTTTCGACGTAGATGGTTTTGGAGGGCCTCGTTTTGTGGATTGCCGTACGGTGAGGAAACCGTCTGGGCGGGTGAGGTTTGCCTTGATCAAAGAGGCCAGGGAGACTTTCCGCTCCATTTTTGTGGCTCGTAGACTCAAAGCCCCGTGCGCCATCCAGCTAATTGACAGCGTCGGACAGCGAGGCAGTGAAGGTTTCGGCAGCGGCGTGACGGGCGCTATGCGAAATTCGGCGGACGAGCTGTTTGGCTTGCCGTAGAGCTTGCAGATCGGACGACAGGTTAGCAGAATGTGTAGTCTGTGGTGGGTTTGAAGTAGGAACGGCTGGCCGGGGGGTTCGGTAAATTCTGGTGGCTTGGGCATGGTCCCTTTCCCTGGTGGGTGCAGAGTCGTCCTTTCCCTTGACATGGCCTTCCGCAATCAGATAACAATAATCGATCCACCAGATTGGGCAGGCATCTCTAACAACCGACCAATCAATCGACAGAGTACCAGCAAAAATCTTTACAAGCAGGAAGGGGATCTTCGACAAAAATGTTAGCCACGGCTGTGGAGTGCGACTTACTGCGATCCAGGGGAACGCGAACGTTTCCCCCATATAGTGGTGTTCAAGGTCAAAGGAGTTCCAGAGATCAGTTCGTAGTCTCCGATTGTGTAGCCGATTGGTAGTATCCATTGACAATTTACATCGGACATCTTCCAGAAACTTCCCCGTCAAGTTGATTGAGCCGCAACAAGAAGGAAAATGAAATAGTGGAAGGAAAGTTATTACGATGCCTGTAAATGCGACGATTGGGAAGGCTTGTTCATAATCGAGCTTGTAACAATATTGTAGCCCGACGTGACGTCACGCGCTTCGAGGAACGTTCTGAACTCGGCTACAAAACCCGCCCTTTGCTGTGCAATTTGTATAAAAGGAGTGACATGGGAGATGGGGGATGTGAAGTGGGGGATATGGGGTGAGTGGTGGGGGTGGGGAATGGGATATGGTAAATGTAAGTTGGGATTAGCGGGGAATGTGAAGATGGAATCTGGAAGATTTGAACAAAAAACATGTGACAGATAATTGTTGTATCTACTGGGCTTTGCGGTGAGTGGCCGTCTTGTGATTGGTGAGTTTAGGTTCACTATATCGTGATTGCAGTCCGTTGTGAGTATTCCATGAAATCAAGTACCGTAAGCCGCATTGTGGCACGTCATTACCGCATTAGTACTAACGTAATACAACGAACGAATAGGTTATTGGCAACCAACTCGAATAGGTGCCAAACCGGAAAGCAGTGTTTATTTCCTATTGGTTCTTATTCTTTGCCCATGTGCGGAGACGGGTCCGTTTATAGCGCATCGGAAAAGCTAGTCAAGGTTTTAAAAAGAGAGTTACGTGAAACCCAGTGTTCTGCAGCAAGAATATTTCTGAACAGTTTTTGTATCCAGAAATATGGTTCGACATAAAATGATTTTTCTGTTCACAAATTAATTAGTTTTGCACCGATTAATATTATTCTGGGAATCCCGACACCTGGATTTAACACAAAATAGTCACTGACAAGGACTTCAGGAATGATGAGGATGAAAATACAAAGGACGTCCCTTTTTATCGGTTGCAGATGCTACGGTTAGTAGTGGCGAGGATGGAGTGAAAATATTTTAATACTCAGATGATACTCAATTGAATCGCTCATTAAATTGTTTTTAATGTG
>LRSR01000292.1:0-10870 GCA_001579985.1 Hypsibius dujardini
CTGTCTGTCTGTCTGTCTGTCTGTCTGTCTGTCTGTCTACCTGCTTACATGTCTCTTTGCATGTCTCTTTGTCTATCTGAAATTAACCGGGGTAACCTACCCATGTGGACTACGTTCTTGTGGGTGGCTAAGTTGCCGGTCGTGGTGAAGGCCGCAGCGCACACGTCGCACCGGTGTTCCTTCACGCCCATATGAGTCTTCACATGCCGGGCACGGTCACTCTGCGTCCGGAAGGTCTTTGTACAATCCAGGGCGGTACAAGAGAAGGGTTTGGGTTTCTCTTCCACGGGATGGGTAAGCCGATGAGCACGAATGCTGTCGGAGGAGTCAAACTTGATCTTGCAACGCTTACAATGGAACATCTGCAAATAAACGCACTGTGAGGTACGTAAATGTATTTAGTCGACTGATTGATAGATTGATCACTCTAAAAATGATAATCGTCAATGTATTTGCTTGATTGATTGATCACTCCAATGATAATCATAAATGTATTTGCTTGGTTGATTGATTGATGGATTGATCACTCCAATGATAATCGGAAATGTCTATTCGGACTATACATTGATTGATTGATTTCCGACAGCGACGTTCGCCTCTTCCAACGTCACAGAAACTGCACCCGGTGGTGGCTGTAGACGCGCTATCTTCCGCTCAAATTTCGACGGACGGCCCCTTGGCTTTCCAGTCCCCCGTTTGACTTTCTTGTTCGACAACGCGGCCGTGGAAAAAACATCGCCCAGCGACGGAAGTGGTTCCGACATTCTCTCCGGATCTTCCGCTCTCGATTCGATCCGCTCCACCTCTGAAATGTCCTGAACTCCGACAGTGAAAAAAAAACAACAACTAAGATATCCTAAAATTTATTCCGAAGTTGTTATTTCGAACTAAAAAGACTCACGCAAATTTCAGGCAGGAGATTTCGTTGAGCCGCGGTGGAGGAAAGAATTTTCCGTCAACCCTCCAACAAAGCCTCCGAAACTGTTTCCCAACGTCAGCGAATGACTTGTTTGTGGTCGTTTCAGATAAATTCAAATGTCGGTTTTGTATTTCGGCAATGGGGAAGAGGGGAAGAGGGGAGAGGGTAAGGAAGCAAGGGGGAAAGCAAATCGGAGAAAGTTGTTGTGATTATTTTGCATCAGCTGTTGGAAAACCGCTGAAGTGACGTCATCGCGCCAAGAATTCAAGGGAAAGCGCGTATATATCCCCGTTAGTTCACAGGCTTTTTGTGAGGAGCAGCATTCAGCAGTTTACTCTTCCCACAACGCTGCATATTTCAGGCTGGATTCTAATTTTTTTTTAACTACGCGCCTTTGTGTATTTTTACTTCGGTGACTGTGTTCTATTCCTGTTCGTTTTATCCTTTAGACAGCTTATTTGTCCGCCCTTTGTTGTGTGGCATTACGGCAGAGAGATAAAGAGGATCTATTTTTTTTAATTCGCATTCATTTCGCTGTCGTTGAATCTACTTGATTGCTTGATTGTCTCATCGTCCTTCTCGTTCAATCAATCAATCAATCAATCGGTGGATCAGTTGATCGAACCGTTTATCAGAAAAATGGTTCGCGGACTGGTGAGCTAATTAGAAATCTCAGAAGCAGCTCTTGTCTTACTCCTGTATTGTGCAGTTTCCCTGAATGCTTGCCGTATCAGTTTCTGAACTCTCTTCAGGTCACTCTGATTCTGGGATTTTACGGCGGAATTTACGCGGCACAAAATTACGATGCAAGTTTGGCTTTTTCTTTTCCGCCATAAATAATCATGTCCCTCCACACGTTTGGCCTGGCTAACTTTAATTTCCACCTTGTGCATGATTTCAGCTGCCGCCGGTTGGTAGCCCGCAGGAGTTATGGAATAAGCTGACGAAATACCTCGACGAATACAAGAAAGATCCTCCACGTTGAACCATGCAGTAGATTGATTGATTGATTGGCTGATTCACGTAATACGCCGTTCCGCTCCGCTCGGTGGATTGCCACGCTCAGCGGAACGGATGACTTTATGTTTCACAGAGGGCGCCACTGCAGTAGCCTCTTATTAGTTGCCACCCTCATTCCGCTCCGCTCGGCGATTGCCATGCTCAGCGGAACGGGTGACACAGAGGGCGCCACTGCAATAGCCTCTTATTAGCTGCCACCCTCGTTCCGCTCCGCTCGGCGATTGCCATGCTCAGCGGAACGGCTGACTTTATGTTACATAGAGGGCGCCACTGCAATAGCCTCTTATTAGTTGCCACCTTCGTTCCCTGGTTGTCGTGGACCTCGCCAATGTTCGCTGCACAAGTATTTTAGCTTTATACATGTTCTGGGTTTTATCCTTTCATTTGCTGTGATTTCCGAAGAAAGAATGTCAGCTTGTCAATCGACTGTTACAACTATGCTCACAATGTCCGCTCCGTTCCGTTGTGTCTGTTCCCGCACATTAGAAAAAAAGTTCGCTGATCACGAAATATTTTCGGCACAGGAATCATTTTTATCATTGAAAAGCGTCAGTTTGGCCTTGCTTTGCGGAAGACTTTTCATCACAGCACAGGAGGATGTTTGCTGGGGGAATATTCCGAACACAACACCGGATTTCAAACTGGTTCCAAAAACTGCTGACAACGAGAGACCGAGTTCCCTCTTTTGTCCAGCCGACTGCATTATGCATACACACAGTTCACGTACACAATAATATTGGACTTTATAAGGGTACGAAGGAAGGCACCTCACCTGAAACGGCGCCTGGCGTGAAACGGGCGATTTTAAGTTAGTATGCTCACTCAGTGTGTGCAAGTCCCATATTTAACACAGTGAGTGAGCATACTAACTTAAAACTGTCCGTTGTAAGTCAGGCGCCGTTTCACGCCAGGCGCTTTTGTAAATATTGGACATGCTGCTAAAAACCACTCCCTTCTTCCGGTTATGAACGTGTATTGTCCTTTAGTTTCGCTTTTTGGTATATAAATTGATATCAACGGACAGTTTCACTTACTAAACAGCGCGTCATTTAGTTTCTATAATAACGCACAGGGACACGCCCATCCGTGTTAACCTCTGACCTTCCGAACGTTGGAGTGTCCACGTAACACACTTCTCCTTACACCTCCACACCCTCGAAAATGGCTACTCAAGTCTGCAACCGCATGTCTGTACTGCTGGTAACGACCCTTGTAATGCTCCATCACTCCGCAAACGCGCAAGTTTCCAACAGCGTGAGCTCCTCTGGTAAGCCCTTCATACGACAAAATAAAATAAAATAAAATAAAATAAAAATAAAATAAAATAAAATAAAATAAAATAAAATAAAATAAAATAAAATAAAATAAAATAAAATAAAATAAAATAAAATAAAATAAAATAAAGTTAAATTAAATTAAATTAAATTAAATTAAAGTTTAAGTCCGTGTTCTCTGTTCTGCAGTCTATCCGTATCCCGGACAGTCCGGTCTGGTCAGCTGCGCCTGCATCCGAGCACCGTGTGACTGCAACGGAAACACCGGTTCTACAACGGGTTCAACGGGCTCATCACAGGGTTACTTTCCGGGCGGGTCGACCATCCAAATCGGCCGGTACACCGTTCGTTCCACCAAGTCCGGTTCCTGTCCCGCGACCGTTAGCATGCTGTTCCAGCAACGTTGTCGACCAGAGTGTCTGTCTGACAGCGCCTGTTCCGGCTCGCAAAAGTGCTGCAACAGCGGCGGATGTCCCACGTGTATGCGGGTCAACCAGTTCGGGAACAACTGGAACAACGGGAACAATTGGAACAACGGGAACAACTGGAACGGAAATAACAACAATTTCGGTGGCAACAAGGCTGGATCGTGTCCGTCACTCGGTCTAGGTATAAATCAGTTACTTGTTTTTGTTACTTAATTAAATTATTAAATTATTGTTAAAATTGTTATTATTAATTATTTTTTTATATATTTTTATACATTGCTTTTGGTTTAGGAATAAATCAGTTTGGTACATGCGTCAGCAACTGCAACTCGGATTCATCCTGCTCCGGTAGGCAGAAGTGTTGCTCCAATGGATGTGGCCGAACTTGCCAGTTTCCGCAGGCAACCGGTGGAACGAGTGCCGTCTTTAAAGCGGGAACCTGCCCGGCTCCTGCGGCCCAGGGGATTTGCCTGGCGGGCTGCTCTTTGGCTAATGGCGATTCCGATTGTGGGGGCGCTCAGAAATGTTGCAGCAACGGTTGCGGCACTGTTTGTGTGAATCCCAACGGTCAGCAAACTACAATCATCAACGGCGTTCCCATCTCGGCGGGGCAGAACACTGTGGTTGGCACTCCTGTCGGAGCGGATTTTGGTTGACTTTTTACAGAGGACAAGTAATGGGTGAATTAAGAATAAAACCTCGCACGAGCATTCCATTTTTCTTGCTGGGTGGAAGCAGCATCACAGACACAGACACAGACACAGACACAGCCACAGACACAGACACAGACACAGACACAGACACAGACACAGGCAGAGGCATAGACACAGACACAGACACAGACACAGGCAGAGGCAAAGACATACAGACACACAGACAATACATGCAAATGGGAGGGTCAAGGTTACCTGGGTGAAACTGCAATCTATGCTGTATACATCGCTGTTTCGTAAAGAGGAGCGGAAAAACTTTTGTTAACCGGTGTTCACAGTTCATGCTGAACAAACAGTTCTCCGCGTAAAGTCGCGAGCTAACCGGCAGTACATACATCTGTACGCGTCCGCTTCCTCTGTCTCCTTCTTGCAAGAAAAAGAACCGAGTAACAAACAAGCCATTGTTTGACTTGCACGGCAGCTCGACGTTTTCCATAAAACCCGCCGAAAGAAGGCCAGATACTAGCTTTGCTTTTCCAACGGAGGTTTCACTTATAAAATGGCTGCTTTCACGGATTGCGTTTTGGTCTTAAGCCTAATATCCATTCCACTGCTTTCAATCAGCCACAATTTCTTCGCCCAAGCACAGGATTTTTCCGGTGTCACCGGTACGTGAGTGCGAGGAGTCGGCTAATTTGACCAGAACCCATTCCAAAATCAATTAAAAATCGCTTGGCATTAACGAAATATTGTGCGAAGATCAGGGGGCGGAGCTAAGAGTATGTGTCAAAGGGAACTGGAACTACTAGCGGAGCCAACCAGATTTGGACCACAGCCCCGCCCACTGAGTCCCGACCAATCATTGACTCATGCCAATCGATTCGAATTTAAATTTCCGATGGGGCATTAACAATATAACTTTATTTCACTTTATAATTAAATAGTAATAATATATTAATACTATTAAGACTGCTAATTCTGTATATTAAATCCATTCCATTCCATTCCATTCCATTCCACTGTATTCCATCCCATTATTTAACGTTCCATTCCATTCCATTATATTCCATTCCATTCCATTATATTTCATTCCATTGTATTCCATTCCGTTTCATTCCATTGTAATCCATTCCGTTCCATTCCATTCCATTCCGTTCCATTCCATTCCATTCTATTGTATTCCATTAGTGCTTTTACCATGTGAGTACAGGTTTTGCTTCCGATCCATCCTCAAATGACTATGCATCCTCGAACTACTATCCGTCCTGGAACAACTGGAACAACGACGACAGGGATGACAACGGATTCCGCTCCGGATCCGGATTCGGATCCATCATACAGGTCGGTCGGTACAGTATCCGCTCCACGAAAGCCGGCTCCTGCCCCGCCCAGAACGCCGTGCTGCAGAACCGGAACAACTGCGGCCGACCGCGCTGCCTGTCTGACCACGCCTGTCCGGGATCGCAAAAATGCTGCGCGTACGGCGGCTGTCCGCAGTGCCAACAGCCGGTACGACACCACGGCAACAACAACAACAACATGAACGGTAACATGCAATGGGTCTTCAACAATCAGAACAGCAACAACAGTTTCGGCGGTACCAAGGCAGGAACTTGTCCAGTCATCAGTCTCGGCAACAACTGCGCCAGTAACTGCCAGACAGACTACTCCTGTTCCGGTCCGCAAAAGTGCTGCTCCAATGGGTGTGGCCTCGTGTGTCTGTACCCACAGACCTTCACCGGAAGTGGTGGTGCTCCGCTGTTCAAGGCGGGATCGTGCCCGGTGAGTACCGGACCGGCCGGAAGTTGCATCGCGGGATGCTCCATGTTGAACGGGGATGGAGACTGCAGTGGAACGAGCAAGTGCTGTTCGAACGGATGCGGAACGGAGTGCATGAACGCCGCCGGCCTTCCGTCCGCCGTCACGGGACCTCCAGCCGGAGTCGTGGACTTTTAACGAACAGACGTGATATATTAAGGGTATTCAAAGTTCGCTTGTTTTGCAGCGTTTCTTTCGCCATTTCAAGCTCGCTGATCTTTAATCTCCTTGATTTTGAAGATGAGCAAGAAAATCAGCCAAGGAGTTCCTTTTCTCGGTTATCTGCTCGCTCATTGTGTGCATCTGTCTCCTGCGTGGTCCCTGTGAGTTTAGATTAGCGCTGTTACCACGCCAAGGACCTATCTCATGTCTGGAACTTGCAATGTCCGCATAACTGGGCGCAGCTCATTTATGGAAACAAACTTTCCATTCCAGAATAAACGGAGTGACTATTTTACCTACCCCTTTTTTGGGGCCCAGTACAACCCCAGCTACGTTACCCCCTCCCATGCCGTTCCTCCGACCCTTGTCCGCCTGTCCGTTCGTTTTCCGCCTGCTATCCGTCTGTCCGTCCGTTCTCCGTCCGCTGTACGCCTGTCCGTTGTCCGTCTGTTGACCGGCCGTCCTTCCGTCCGTCCGTCCGTTGTCCAGCCGTCCGTTCGAACGACCGGGCGGAGGGACAATGGACGGACGGACGGACGGACGGACGGACAACGGAAGGATAACGGACGGACGGACGGACGGACGGACAACGGAAGGATAACGGACGGACGGACGGACGGACGGACGGACAACGGAAGGATAACGGACGGAAGAACGGACGAAAGAACGGACGGACGGACAAACGGATGGACGGGTAGTGTCTAGGGTCGAGTTCCGCTCTACGGGCGTTGCAAGTGGCTAGCAATAGGGACGGAAACCTAGTGCCCAGCAAGAGGCCAGATTCCTCTTACCAAAAAGTAATGATATACGATCGGTATGAGGGATGAACAACTACTATGCGAAACCACAATAAACTGTAAAATACCAGACCAGACAAAAAATACGTTTGACTGTACAGTAATGTAATCGAAGGTCTCTTCATCACCCCATGTCGCGTTCAGAAACAAAATTACCGATCTGAAGTACTGCAAAAGGAGAGAGAGAAAGGAGAGACAAAAGTCTGCCGGCACTTAAGCAGCTTCTGAGTTGCCGCAAAGTTCGTTGAGGCGGATGCGAACGGCTTCATCGTCGGGATACATCGCCGCGAGGCTGGGCGACGGTTTGAGGAAACGGCATCCCTCGAATCCGTCAAAAAACGCGTCGAGAAAGACCTTCACACTTTTGTCAGTGCGGATGACGTCCCGAAGGGAATCCGGTGCGGCGGTCAGCCATTTCATGCTGACGATCGGTTCGACCACGTACCGGGTTCGGTAATAAGTGTTGCTGAATAATTCATGGACTAAGTCATCATTCGGTGCGGGCACAACAAGCGGCGCCACCTCGTAAGTAATCCGCGGAGCACCAGTGGCGGTGAGGCTTCCTTTCGACCAGCCAATCACCACACCAATCCGCAGCAGCTTTTCCTCAAATCCCACCAAAGTCTCCGTCCGATACATCACGAAACTGCCGACCGGCAAAATGTCCTCAAACTCCCCTCGTCGTCTAATGCCAACCGGTTCCAGTTGACGGAACCGAATCTGATAGTCGTACGCGCGTAACAAACGCGGACGACCAGCAAAGAAGTCCAGGCATTCGCCAGC
Source organism: Hypsibius dujardini (assembly GCA_001579985.1). Taxonomy (NCBI): domain Eukaryota; kingdom Metazoa; phylum Tardigrada; class Eutardigrada; order Parachela; family Hypsibiidae; genus Hypsibius; species Hypsibius dujardini. Next base: position 7,855 of record LRSR01000292.1, read on the forward strand.
TGACACGGATAAGGGATCTGTAAAGCAGACAGACAGTCTGTCTATCTGTCTGTCAGCCTGCCTGTCTGTCTGTCTGTCTGCATGTCTGTCTGTCTGTCTGTCTGTCTGTCTGTCTGTCTGTACCAGTTCATTACCTGATGGAGTATTATTACGCCGGCATAACTCATCCGTCAAGATCCACGACAGCGGACCGACGTCAGCCTTCCCTGGGGAGCGGAAAAAGGCGGGGAAGATTGAATTGCTAGTGGGTGTAGCGAAGAGGAAGGCACCAAACTCCAAGCCCAGAGCTGCCACTGAGGCGCCCATTTGAACCTGCCCATCAGAGTGGATGTGAAACTCCGGTATGATTCGGCGCAGAGGACCGTTTACCGAGCGTCCCTCCGTGGAATCTCCGCGGGGAAATCGAATGTCTGTCGGATCGGAGTTGAGATAGAGGCTGAGGAAGTTGTCCAGCCGAGATGAGTGATTCTTCTGGTAGAGCAGGAATAATTCCCATCGGTAACGGTCCAGCGTCGAACGAACAGCATCCACCACTTCCGAACGGAACTTCAGACGCCGAAACCAACCGTCCGATTCGCCATTCGGCACTTTGACCGATTCGCCATTCGGCACTTTGAGTTCCACGAGTGTCCGATAAAGAGCGGGATGGAGAGATTGAAATTTGCCTTCCCAAAAACGGTCCATGTCCCCGGCGGAAAACATCTCCGCCAACTGGCCAGCGGTCTTCCCGGCGCCGTGGGTGACCGCGAGGAGGTTGCAGCAGTCAGTGAAGGAGAGCGAGGTCTGCGGTAAGAGCTTCATGACGATGATGTCCCACGGAATGCTGAGGATGCTCGGCACTTCCAGTTCCGGCGACGGGAATTCCCCGGCATCTTCCGCCGTTGACGACACGTTCATCGAAGAGAGATTAGACACCTCCTCACTCATTCCCATTCTATGAAGGCAAAAAAAATCACATTTCCGTACACAGCCGAAGAGAAGGAACTGCAGCCTCCGACTACTGCCTTGATTGATTGATTGACTGATCGATTGATTGATATATTGATTGATTGATTGATTGATGACACGAATGATTCCTTGATTGCCTTGATTGACTTGCTTGCTTGATTGATTGATGGCACGAATGATTCCTTGATTGGCTTGATTGGTTGATTTGACAAATATTGATATTTTTGAAAGCACCAAGAGGCGCACCTGAGACACTCAAAAACGCCCTCACTCTACCCTGAAACCTTCCTCGGCTACCCAGAAAAAAACTCGATTTCTTCAACCCTCTGAAAAAAAATAGATTTTGAACCGCTCCTAAGAAAAAAACTCACCTTCAGAGGATCCGGGAATCGATTCTGTCTCATACAAACAGGATCTTGTTCGCAAGCTACCCTTAAGAAGAAGAAAATTCTACACGAAAAAGAATTGTTCGACATCGAAGGTTGCCTCAAACAAAATGATTCACAGGCTATAAAATCCGGTTTTTTTTCTTGCATTGTCGTCAACCAATCTGCGAAACGCACACCTGTTGCGCCCGTGCGCAATGCACGGACAACGAAACCTGGGATGCGCACCGGAAGGCGTGCACAGTGCGCAATGCACGGACAACGAACCTGGGATGCGCACCGCAAGGCGTGCACAATGCGCAATGCACGGACAACGAACCTGGGATGCGCACCGGAAGGCGTGCACAGTGCGCAATGCACGGACAACGAACCTGGGATGCGCACCGGAAGACGTGCACAGTGCGCAATGCACGGACATCGAAACCTGGGATGCGCACCGGAAGGCGTGCACAGTGCGCAATGCACGGACAACGAACCTGGGATCGCACCGCAAGGCGTGCACAGTGCGCAATGCACATCAGCTGATCCTAATTTTTTTTTGCTTCTTTATTACTAAAAAAAATTTGGAATTATTTCCGTACGCGCTACCGCCAGAGTTACGTTTTAAAATGTTTCGAGCTTTGGTTTCGGGTTCCAGGAGACGGAATCCACATGCAGCGGCACGTTATATGCAAGCGAGGAACTTGTCCTTTGCTCAGAATAAAAATTGTAAGAACATCTTAACAGTTTTTTAAATCTTATCCGCCATAGGCACTTTCCGTATTTCGAGAAATTCTGCATTATTTAAAATCTTACTATATTACTGGTACAGTTTATGTTGCATCAGGAGGATGTGGGCGTGCTGCATTGTTCCGCCTGTTTTGCACGCTTGACTTGCTTCGTTGATTGATTGATTGTCGATTAGTGGCTCCGTTGATTGATTGATTGATTGTAAAGTGTCGATTAGTGGCTCCGTTGATTGATTGATTGTAGAGCGTCGATTAGTGGCTCCGTTGATTGATTGATTGTAGAGTGTCGATTAGTGTGAAAAACGTACAATCAATTAGGAAATCCATCGATTCGGTAGCCTCACGCCGCACATACTTTATTTTACCCTTCGCGATACCCGCTAATTAATTGTAAATCAATAATGGCTCTGTATGAGAACCTCTTGATTGATCATCTAATTTGCGTAGATGTTATCCATTGATTGATCACTTGGCGTATGACTTGCTTTGCCTTCGCTTGATCGATTTATTGCTGCATACTGCAATGCCCATTTCAATTCTGCCGTTCATCACTTTCTAGGGGATGGTGTTGGGGTTCAGCAACCGCAGCCATGGACAAAAGCTGGTCGACTTGTCGAAGCGTACCGGACCCACGGACACAAATTCGCCCAAATCGATCCGCTTTCTCAATGGACGCCGGCAGAGTACGCCCTACCGTTACCGCTTGACTTGATTGATTGATTGGTTGATTGATTAATTTATTTATTAATTCAGTGATCGATGAATTGATTGATTGATTGATTGATTAATTTGTTTATTAACACAGTAATCGATCGATCGATTGATTGATTGGTTGATTAATTTGTTTATTTATTAATTGAATGATCGATCGATTGATTGATTGATTGATCGATTTATTAATGGAGTGATCGATGAATTGATTGATTGATTGATTGATTGAATTTGTGGAATTGA
>LRSR01000294.1:0-14231 GCA_001579985.1 Hypsibius dujardini
CTTTACCTCGTACTGTATTTGCGCGTTAGACAGGGACAGTCGTACTGGAGTGGAACGTGTGCACGGCTTGTGTGCACTGTACACACAGCACAAGCGCCGCGTGGCCGATCAAACGTTCCACAGCTCGTGCCCTGTCCCTGTCTAACGCGAAAATCCAGTAGAGAGAGAGAGTCCGACCACACTGCCATCGAATAGACACACTCACCTCGCAAGCGGAAAAAATCTTTAAACAGGCCGCCCAGAAATCGGATCACTTGTCTCGTACCAATATCTCCGGCACCGCCCACAGAGCTTGCGGTTTGCCGACAGACGGCGCGCGAGATTGGGTTTCCAGACAGAAAGAACATTTTGGCTGATCCGCTGTTTCAAAACAAAAATTGAGACCATTGAGCACACGAAAAAAATGGCTTGTATTTTTTAACATTGGCTATTCATTTTTATAGGATTTATTCGGTAGAAATTTTGGTCACCAAAGAATCTAAAAGGCCGAAAAAATTATGAAAGCAGGCTGCTTGTTGACTGCCGTAGCCAATTGGCCCTATCGGCTACATATAGGAGGAGCTACACTACAATCAATTTTTTCACTAGGCGAAGTACCGTCGATAGACTAATGAAAACGCACGACGTGTATCGGAGATTCGGCGTGTCTCCTCGTAGTGTATGGTTTGAATTGACTCTAGTATATATTTTTCTTTGCCCCAAAGGAAAGTTACGCTCATATCGATCAGAAAGCGGTAGTTGCCGTGATGAGGACAGATGGCGCTACCGGCACTGAAAGTGACAGCGGAGTGAGACTTCCGAGATGAGGACAGATGGCGCTACCGGCACTGAAAGTGACAGCGGAGTGAGACTTCCGAGATGAGGACAGATGGCGCTATCGGCACTGAAAGTGACAGCGGAGTGAGACTTCCGAGATAAGGACAGATGGCGCTACCGGCACTGAAAGTGACAGCGGAGTGAGACTTCCGAGACGATGACAGATGGCGCTACCGGCACTGAAAGTGACAGCGGAGTGAGACTTCCGAGATAAGGACAGATGGCGCTACCGGCACTGAAAGTGGCAGCGGAGTGAGACTTCCGAGATGATGACAGATGGCGCTACCGGCATTGAAAGTGACAGCGGAGTGAGACTTCCGAGATGTTGAACTGACGAGTGACCACAACACGCGCCCAAAACGTAATAAAATTCCAACAACTTGAGTTTGACAGTGTTTTATGAACCCAAATGTGGTGAAAGGCCTCTATTTCGCAGCTTACCATTCTACCATATGAGTAAAAATAACAATACCATTGTCTGTGAGGGGTCGAAAAATCAGAAAATAAACGGGAAAATTCGGTGAGGAACTTTAGCGCAAAACTGCTCCCACGCTTTGCCGTACTTGTCGTGGCACACCTTCTCGTCCCGGATCTCCCGATGGATTAGGAGGACGAAAAAGTAGACGCAGTAGATGAGCGGGTAAATACTTCCGAATCCTAAAACGTTAAAACTCGTTCCGGCACGTGAAATCAGGAGGCGATGTGCGAATAAAAGCCAACTAAATCTTTCAACAAAATACGAGTATGACAAAATAGCCCTGGAATGGGCCACGGGGTGGCAGGGGGCGCTCTGTCGCAAATTAGTCACTGCATAGTCAGCGACCTCTGTAGCGAGGTTTTTTCAACCGTCCAAGTGGCCCATTCTGGGACCCCTCCCTCGTACTTACCACAAATCGCCGTCCATCCCAAACCCATCAGCAGATCACCTAGATAATTAGGATGCCGGACCACCGACCACCACCCACCACAGAGCAAATTCTTCCCGGGTACCCCGGTGGGAACGGTTGCAAAGCCTGTACGCGAAACAACAACTATACTTTAGTCCCCGTAGTACTGGGCAGTTCCGGAATTCAAGGCAACTGACTGATAACGCAGTCAATTACTAGTAAGAGGCAAAGTCTGTATTTCGGCTCACTCATGGGTTTTTCTTTGATGGCAGGTGCTTGATTGTGTGATTTGTTGAACTATATTCTAATATACTATAACACTTCTAAAAATCAATCAATCAAGCAGCTGCCATTAAAGAGAAACTCATGAGTGAGCCGATTTATCGACTAAGTGGAGGGTGAGCCGAAATACACACTTTGCCTCGTACTGGAAGGGTGAGAACAGTAACGCACCTTTTACGCGTGGGTCGTTCGGATTATTGCGGAACCAATTCTTCTGCAAATTACTTTGACGAAATATAATATAACCCACAACTGCGAAGCAAAAAAAAGTTCAGATGTAACTAAAACAGTTTCTAATTGGAGAGCGAAACCTTAGTTGTAGGCCGTACTTACCGTGCAACGCGCAGGCGATTGCAATGGTCAAGTAGGATACTTCAGGCTGAGCAGTTGCGACGTATGCCGTCTGACTAGAGTATAAAAACGGCAGAAACGCCATATCTCCAAAGACCAACATGAAACCGAAACCTTCTTCGATAATGTCCTTCGTTGAAAGCACGGCGGGCTAATAATAAAACAAAACGGCTCACAAATCAGATTACCATTCCAAAGTACGCATATTCCATGGGCGTCTGATTTTCCCGTTAATTTACTCACTTCGTTCCATAACGCATCCGCGACATACCACGCGTGAAAGGCAATGAGAAATACTAGCGGTACGGAAACCGACCCAATCTTTTGGTACTGCCAGGCTAACATGCTCAACTCCAAGAGGACCTAAGAACAAAATCCATATGTATGTCTGTCTGCCTGCCTGCCTGTCTGTCTGTCTGTCTGTCTGTCTGCCTGCCTGTTTGCCTGTTGCCTGTCTGCCTGTCTGCCTGTCTGCCTGTCTGTTGTCTGCCTGTCTGTCCTGCTGTCTGTCTGTCTGTCTGTCTGTCTGTCTGTCTACCTATTTGCCTATTAGGCCAGCCAGACATCATCGTCAACTAACCCATCCAATCAATCCCGGTCGTAGCTCGCAAAAGAACTTCCAGTCAAATTTTCCAACACGTGGGTTAAGTTCGCGGCCCATGAAGAAGTCGTAGACAGGGTAACCTACACATTTGCCAAAATCCCAGACGTAATACAGTAGGACGCAAATTCTGCAGCGAGAATCAAAAGAATCACCCTACCGGAAGTGCCATGTTCTGCCAGCTCGTCGCCGGACACTTTGAATGATCGATTGTACAGATGGGCGCTGAGAACAAATGTGTACAGAATCGCCGCTGCGGCGAGACTGAAAATGTTCTCAAATGCCCACTCCAGTGGTAAACGTAGGCCAAAGTAACCGGCTGCAGCCACGCTGAGAGCAATCAAGAAGCCTTGCAGAGCTGAAGCAAGACCAGTAGATTATAATTACAGCTTACTTCAATCAATCAATCAATCATCAATCCAAAAAATCTAAATCGCATGAGTTAAGCAATCAACGCATCAATCAACCAGCAACGAGGATTACAATACTAACAGGGATGCATCAGCACTACCAATCAATCAAGTGACCACCCACCGTTGCAGCGATACTTGAGTCGTTTTCCATTTCGCAGCGGCAATCCTTCAACCACTTTCCCGATCGGCAGCAAGTAAATAAATGCCTGAAATCCAAACCAGAGCACCAAAAAGAGTGCGCTCCATCCGAAATTTACGGCACTGAATGACAAGTGAGAATCTCCCGATCCAAACTGCAGCAAACCCGTTGAACAAGATGCATGAGAAAAAAAGCCATAAATTCTCTTTAATGAAGCAAAGTGTGTATTTCGGCCCACCCTCCACTTGGTCGATAAATCTGCTCACTCATGGATTTCTCTTTGATGGCGACTGCTTGATTGTTTGATTTCCAGAAGTGCTATAGTATAATAGGATATAGTACAGCAAATCAAACAATCAAGCAGCTGCCATCAAAGAGAAACCCATGAGTGAGTCGATTTACGGACCAAGTGGAGGTGAGCCGATTCATCGACCAAGTGGAGCTGAGCCGATTCATCGACCAAGTGGAGGGTGAGCCGATTCATCGACCAAGTGGAGCTGAGCCGATTCATCGACCAAGTGGAGGTGAGCTGAAATACGCACTTTGCCTCGTAACGAAAAATCCTGTCACCTGTTTTCCCCATGCCACAAGGCCGAGGATAAAGACGGGAAGTGATATCTGAATACCCAGTGTTCCCCAGGGCCCGCCGAAAGCGAAATCGTGAGATAATTTCCTCTTCACGGGGGCGGAAGAGCGAGACATTTTCTACAAAGATGGCGAGAAATGTTTGGAAGTGGATAAAAGCGCGCCGTGCAAAGTCCAGAAACCGGAAACAGCTGATGCGGTTCCTGAATATCGGAAATTTAACGGTGATATTGCCGAATAAGAAGAGATCTGTTCCTTTTTAGCTATTTGTTCGTTACTTTAATGGGCTAACAAGGAACCGGACTAAAACGAACGGGATTCTCCGGTGAGTTGATCAATCAATCAGGGTTAACCTTTAATGACCGAATGATCAACTGCGGACCCGCAATCAACCAATCAATCAGAGAAATCTGCATTGCAATGTGTTTTTGTAATCAGCTGACGCAAACGTTGATTTCGTTTCTGGGTTTCTCAACTTCGTAGCAGCAGTAATTGTCTTCGGCGCTGACTTCCTTTCAGTACGAATTTCAGGGGAAATTACACTCCTTCGCAATTAATTAATGGAGCGCGAAGCTGGGGACCCAGAGGGAGCTCTCGCGGTGAGAATTCATTCTGAGCCGGAAGTTTCCGCGGAGGAACCATCGCTTGCTGCAAAAATTTGTCTGATCTCCAAGAAGTTAAGATCCAAGTAAGATTTATATAATAAAACGGTCGCGGCCTGTACTGTGCTGCAATGGAATGTATTTTTGCCTCAGTGCAAAGTTGTTTATAGACATTATCAGGAATTCTTGAATTTTTTCAGGACTTTATGGATATCATTCCTTCTGGGCCAGCTCTGTTCGGCTTTACTTTGCGGAACAGCTGTGACAAGTGAGTCACACGCACAGGATATCAAGTTTTCTTCTCGCAGCCATTGTTCGAATTTTGATTGTCGAAATTTTGATTTCCAAAAACATCTCGGCTTGACTGTTCGGTTGATTGATGTATTGACGCCTTTTCTCGTGCTCATGACTGTCCGGTTGATTGATGTATTGACGCCTGTTCTCGTGCTTACGACTCTGCGGTTGATTGATGTATTGACGCCTGTTCTCGTGCTCACGACTCTGCGGTTGATTGATGTATTGACGCCTTTTCTCGTGCTCACGACTCTGCGATTGATTGATGTATTGATGCCTGTTCTCGTGCTTACGACTCTGCGGTTGATTGATGTATTGACGTCTGTTCTCATGCTTACGACTGGTCCCTTAGTCAGTAACCGCCAGTAAGCGTCAGTTCGTCAGTTGCTTGATTGATGTCACACTGAATTTTACCGGTTTTCATTGCTCGAAATATTTGGTCTCAAGGTGGTCCTATTAGTTGCGTTTAATTTGTACAGTCTCGATTTCAACCTCCAGTGATGTATATATTAAACTGGCGCGACAAACTACTTTCCTTTTAGGTACATACTTGACGACGGTGAAAGGAGTTAATTGTCCCACCGGTACGTCAATTTTCAGGTGCGGTCTATGGCCGTGCCCAAACTCACAGTTTCCCTTTTGCAGCCCAGAGCTTTTTAAATTATGTTCTGCTGGGAGTGGTTTACGCAACTTCTTTCGGGTGCTATTCCGACAAAAACTATGGCTTCTCCGTCGCGTTCAAACAACGGTGGTGGAAATACTTAATCCTTGGCGTGATAGATGTTGAAGCAAACTATTTGATGGTGAAAGCCTATGCTTACACGAGTCTCACAAGCGTACAGGTTCGTGGAAAACTTTGGCAGTCATGTTTATCAGAACTCCCTGCCTGCCTGCCAGTCTGTCGGTCTGCCTATCTGTCTGCCGGCCTCTCTGTCTGTCTGCCTGCCTGCCTACCTGCCTGCCAGTCTGTCGGTCTGCCTATCTGTCTGCCGGCCTCTCTGTCTGTCTGTCTGTCTGGCTGCCTGCCTGCATACCTGTCTGTCGGTCTGCCTATCTGTCTGCCGGACTCTTTGTCTGTCTGCCTGCCTGCCAGTCTGTCGGTCTGCCTATTTGTCTGCCGGCCTCTCTGTCTGTCTGCCTGCATCGCTGTCTTTCTGGCTGTATGTCTGGTCTGTCTGTCTGTTTTCCTTCTCTTTATTGTTTGATTTTTTCAGTTGCTGGACTGCGTGACCATACCGGTCGTGCTGCTTCTTTCCTGTGCTGTATTGCACTATCGCTTCCGGATACTGCACTACGTTGGGGTGGCAATGTGTGTAGCCGGTGCCGTGACCATGGTATTCGGTGATGTTTACACCAAGAAGAGCGACGAAGAAAGTAGGTGATCCTGTTCATTTAATCGAAAACCCAGTCAGACTTGGATCCGTTTTCATAATCACAGCTCGAAATGCTCTGATGGGGGACTTCATGGTATTCGGCGGTGCGGTGCTCTATGGATTCTCCAACGTGGCGGAGGAGTTCATTGTCAAGAGTTATTCACGCCTGGAATTCCTCTCGATGCTGGGCCTCTTTGGCAGTCTGATAAACGGGATCCAGCTGTAAGCATAAAGTTTTCATCCTTTTCATTCTCATTCCCCTTGTTTGACACGGTCTTTTCATTAACTTCAGCGTTGCGTTGGAACGACATGAGCTCAACAACATTGACTGGACGGACTGGGAGATCAGTGAGTGTCTGCAGACGAAACTTGTCTCTCTAACTTATCCATTTAACACGATCCATGCCTTGTCTTCCAGGTGCGTGTCTGATTCTGTTCGCCGTATTCCTCTTCGGTCTCTACTCGCTTGTGCCATTCCTTATGCGGAGAGCTGGCGCATCCATATTCAACCTCTCCATATTGTCGGCCGACTTTTACGCTCTTGTCATCGGCATGACTCTCTTCAACTATCAGGTCAGCACCCATTTCTATTCAGTTCAGTTCAGTTCAGTTCAGTTGACATTGTTGTTTGCAGTTCCATTACTTTTACTTCATCGGATTCATCCTGGTGGTCGCCGGGCTCATCACCTATTCCGTCCAAGCTCCACGGACAAAATACGAGAACGCACCCAATGCTGCGGTCGCTCAGGCAGAGGCCGCTGCAAGGGAGTTGCCAGACACGGCACCGGACAATGTTGTCCTGACTCGCTACGCGTTGGAAGTATACGATAGTGATGATTGATTGCACTTGTTGTTTTTTCGACCCTCGTGTGACCATTTTTTACAGGTAGCTTTGTCAACCTTGAATCTGTGATACCACTGTGATGTTCCTCTCAACTGTTGAACTTTTTACCCTTTTGGGCACGGCCCCTTTTTCAGTACTATTAATAACAACTGACTGTGCAGATCCTCAGATTGGCAGTTAACCGGAACCCAGTTATTTCCATTGGGCAAGTACTAAAATATGTGCTGTGCGCGTGTGCTGTGCGCGTGTGCTGTGTGCATGTGCTGTGCGCGTGTGCTGTGCTCATGTGCTGTTCTCATGTGCTGTGCGCGTGTGCTGTGCCCATGTGTTGTGCGCGTGTGCTGTGCGTGTGTGCTGTGCCTATGTGCTGTGCGCGTGTGCTGTGCGCTTGACCTGTGCGCGTGTGCTGTGCGCTTGACCTGTGCGCGTGTGCTGTGCTGTTTGAATAAGTACAACGCAGTGCAGTATTAGGACAGTACAATGTTTTTTGAACCGCGCATAGCACACGCGCACAGCACATGTTTTTAGTACCGGCCCAGTGGAAATCAATCCAGTGGCCAGTAATCAACAAAGACCACCAAAGTTCCCTAAAAAACGACCTAGCTTGATTGCTATGAAAACACTTAATTGATTCAGCGATTTGATAACTAGATCTGTACTGTACTGTACTGTACTGTACTGTACTGTACTGTACTGTACTGTACTGTACTGTACTGTACTGTACTGTACAATAAATCGGTTCCAATACAGCACACGTTTCGGCATAAAATGTCTGTCTACGTAGAGTGCAAAGCAGTCGATTTTTGTCACTTCGATGCCGATTTGGTGGTCGGTGTTGATCAATGGTTCTAATTTTCATCGGTCCAATCACATGAAAATATCCACCAATGTTGGAGGAATAGCGTGAAGCCAGAAATCTGAGTGAGCGCACGGAACTTCATTTGAAGCCATTGTTAAAAAGTTATTGAAGCTTAGCAGGAGGTGGATAAAGATCAATTCACGTAACGCAAAAAGTCGTCCAATTTGTTTCTTAAGCGAATGACACGCTGATTGGGAAAAAATAGTTTCGACACCCAAACTAAACGGGATGGACCGTGAACGGGATGGACCGTGAACGGGTTAAGTTACTCTAACACAACCTGGATAGTGTTACGGTGGGATTCCCGTTCACTCCGAAAATCACCAATAGAGTAAGGATACAAACAAAAACCGATTGGCATGTCAAAAACATATTAAAAACAAACGCACAAGTAACTGCCGAAACAACCGATCACTTGGGCGATTTTGCCCGCTTTCTTGTCGTCGAGCTACTGCTACTGGAAAAGTCTTCGAGATCGTCATTCTGAGCGGCAGTCGCCGCGGCTGTCCCCGCGGCCGTGGCTGCCGCCTTCTTCTTGTCCTTCACCGTACTGGCAAAACTTTTCCCCGACACCAGGGACATGGCCAAGCCTTTCAAGGCAGGAATAGCCGTTTCCTTCTTGAAGTAGAGGATTGCGGCCGCAATGGCAAAGGGAATGATCCACATGGTGGCGACATCAATCTCCGGCTGTAGTTGTCGCCGGCTGGCGGTGAAAGACAGGACAAAGTGACGGAACGTCGAGTTAGCCTTGACGTGAAGCTCCTCCGGGGTGAAGACAAACTCCTTCCTGGATAGGGTGGAATCGAGTCGGAGGATGTAGCTGCGGCCGTCGAGGGGCACGGGATTGAAGTAAAACATTGGGTGGGTGGTGAAAGAGATGCATTGCAGCGATTCGTCCGGCCGGTCAGAGCGGTACAGGCAGACCTTCACTTGGTTGAGAAATTCCTTGGCGGTGGCGATGCGCCCGGTGAACTCGGCTTCTAAAAATTATACATACCGGATAAATAAAAAACAGAAATCGATAGGATAAATGAAACGACCATCGCAACATATATGGGCACAAAAACGGACAGACAGACAGACAGACAGACAGTCAGGCAAACAGACAGGCACAGACAGACAGTCAGGCAGGCAGACAGACAAACAGACAGACAAATAGTCAGACAGACAGTCAGGCAGGCAGACAGACAGACAGACAAACAGATAGACAGACAGACAGATAGTTATACAGGCATGCAGGCAGGCAGGCAGGCAGACAGACGGTCAGACAAAGACAGACAGATAGGCAGACACAAATTTTATTGAAAATTTACCATTAAAGCCGCGAAATGCTACGAAAGATAGACCGGTGATGTCATCTGTGCCCATTTGGACGGTTCGGTTGGCGGGGGATGTCCACTTCAAGTCCAGACGAGCTAGCTCCCCCTCTTTGGCTCGGACTTCATACGCACATCCAGCCTAAACAAAACAAAGACATTCAACCATAATCCCAGAATCGAAAAGTGGTGAAACAGATGACCAATAAACAGTTCGTACCTTCAGCCCAGAAATTCGAAACTGACCGGTCGCAGCAGAGACGGCCTCCTCCTGCATCTGCGGACACGGTTCCACGCTGACCGCCTCGAACACTACCCCAACCTCCGGTTCTCCCCGCAGCGCCGTCACCTTGCCGAACACACTGTATGCGATCCGGGTGCCGAGCCACTGCACCTGCGCGGTCTGTCCCTGGGAGACCGTCACGGACTTGGACGCGGGATCGAAGCGGAATTCCTTCTGCATCGGGCGGACAATGTAGTCGCCCGGAGCGAACGAGACAAAGGACAGCGTCCCCGCTTGATCAGTAAAGTTGCTCGTCCTGTGGCAAAAACGTACAACGTACAAACGGACAGATCCGTTATCTTTCCCCTCCGACAACCGGTCACAAACAGAAGAGGATAGCTGGAGTGGAGGCACTTACCGAACTCCTGCTGCACTGCTGATCGAAACCAAAACTCCGGGCAACGGTTGCTGCTTCTCGTCCAACGTGTGAATTTGAATCTCCGACAGCTTGGCCGCCTTAAAGTTATGCGTGCCCTTAATCTGTTCGAACAGATATCCGCGTTTCTCCACGGCGATGACACGCAGTGCCGATTTCGGGATTGGACCAAGACTGAGAATACACACACGTAGTCAGATTACCGGGTGGCAGAGTTCGAACCACTCTTTAGCTGGACACAAGCAAAATTGGGTGGCCCGAGTTTGAGCCAAACGCCCAGTATTGTGGCCATATGTGTATGTATACACACACGTGGCCAGATTAGGGGGGGGCAGAGTTCGAACCACTCTTTAGCTGGACACAAGCAAAATTAGGTGGCCGGAGTTTGAGCCAAACGCCCAGTATTGTGGCCATGTGTGAATGAATGCAAATAAATCAGAGGATGTTCGATGTGACTATGTGCTTGTCTTTCGAAGCTCCGTTGCAGGTTTAGCTTACCTAAACTTGCCAGCTTCATCCGTTTTCCCCCTCAATACTTCGGCGTCAGTCGTCAGCTCTACTTCCGCATCAGCCACCGGCGGTGTAGTGCTTCCGGTAATGGTGACGCCTTTGAACGCCTCCAGGGTCACTAAGTTCTTCTCACAGTTTTCTGCAAAAGGTCCCACCCCTTAGACCACATCTTGAATCGATGCTGATATTGATCAAATCCCAATTTTGAATTTAATTACAGTACAAATCCGTTCCTCTCGACACTACCGTACGAGGTACAACTTTTAAGTTGACGCACTGGCAAAATCGCTTTTAAGTTGACGCACTTGACGGGTCACAAGATGTTACCCAATCAAAGATTCGGATTTTAGATTACGTAAGACTGCTTGGAAAAAAGGAGGAGAAATTTTGCTGTAAAAACTGTCGGATTCGAGGCTGTAGGGGGCGCCACTTGCTCGTTTGCAAACACATCGCATCAGTTGCGACATGTGCGCCCCCTGTTTCCCTCGCTGCGTCAAGTTAAGAGCGATTATTCCAGTGCGTCAACTTGAAAGTTTTACCTCGTACTGTCATGGATGAGAGGAAACTTACCACTGACAAACAACTCCGCATGAGCCGGCTTGAAGAGCAAAACTTCCGACGCAGGCACGATTGTGAGTTCTTCCTCGGCAGCGAAGTAGTCCGTGAAACTGTACTGCAGGAGATCAGGACGAAGAACTTTAACCGCATGGGAATCCTTTGGCGATGGAGACAATATCGAGGACGATCCATCGGAGTTTTTCCTACGTAAAAAGATATGAAAGACGCATTAAGCGGACGGAATAAATTGGAACTTAATGTGGCCACTTACTTGATGCGAAGTTTGAAGGACATTTTATCGTCGTCGGTGAGGACAGTGATGTTGGCCAAATGCGACACGGCATGGATGCTCAAGCGTTCAGGAGTGTCCGTGTTGTAGGTGTAGACTTCCGACTCAAATTTGTGGCACGATAGCGGCTTGATTTCGTACCGACCTGGGAGAATACGTCCAATGGAAGCAACAATGTCAAACGATCAGAAACAGAAAAAACAGAAATTCCCAAAGACAATTTCGATTAACGCATACGCCAAATTTGCGAAGACAGAAAAATAGGCACAAAGATCAGGCAAATAGGCAGGCAGGCAGGCAGGCAGGCAGGCAGGCAGGCAGACAATTCGGCAGATAGACGACCAGACAGTAGGGCAGACAGACAGACAGGCAAACAGACAGGCAAACAGACAAACAAACAGACAGACAGACAGACAGACAGACAGACAGCAGTAATGGTGTTTCCTGTTAACTACTTACAGACTCTTGAACAGTCTTGGAGAAAAGCAAGAATCGCACTCCTCCAATCGGTTCGCCGCCACTTCTAACAACACCTGAGACCGGGTAGCCTTCCACCACCAGTGACTTATCCGGAATGATCCAGTTCGTGGCTGTGATGATCACTGCTGCCTTTGAATGGGCCAATTTGAAATGCGGATGGCTGGCTTCCAGGGTGAAAGTACCGGGCAGGAGGCTCGGCATACGAAGACTATAGTTGCGAGAAAATATAAACTATCGTCACGTGCAATCGAAGAGAGAAATAAACCGGGAATTTAACAGCAACTGCTCCTACCCGCCACCGGCTTCCGAGACGACGGTCCCCACGACTTTACCGGAGCTGTCCGATACTTTGACAGTCACGCCGGCCGGTCCGCTGTTGCTGCCCTTGCTCTGAACTTTGCCGACGACCGAGTAGCCGGTGAACTTGAAGTTTAGGTTCTCCTGCTTCGAGCAAGGATCATTCAACCCGTCAATATGGACGCTAATTCGGCTGGGCTCTGCAACGAAGAGAATTAACCGCACATCACTATAACTTATAAGTATCTACAAGTACCAGTAATTCAGCAACTTGCCAATGTGCTCAATCGTTCAATCAACCTGAAGAACAAGTGTACTAGTATATTCCCGCAATCAATGTTGCTTGAAGTGGCGTGGCACGTTCGAATCTAAATTGTTATGTACTAAATCAAAATCACCGCAAAGATTATTTAAACAAAACACACCCTGATTCTACTTACAAGAAAAAGCCGTATTTTGGTTATTGACAATACTACATATCCCAAAACGAAAACACTAATTCAAATTCAAGCAATCAATCGATCGATCAAGAAGAGGGAGGAAGGAATCAAACGAAGCAATCAATCAACCAATCAAGCACGCAATCAAACGAACCAATCAATCGACCAATCAAGCACGCGACCACAATCAAGCACGCAATCAAAACGAACCAATCAATCGACCAATCAAGCACGCGACCACAAATAAACTTCGTCAGCATCTAATTTGTTTCCGATCGTTCACTGCACTAACAAGTCTAACTGTCCGACTATTTTTGCTCTTTAACTGCCTCGTTGAAAACAGCCTGATAAAATGAAATGACATTCACTCAGCGACTCACCGAAAACCAAGCCTTGGGGTGCAGAAATGACCAAGTTGAAGTCTCCCTTCTTCCCGAACACCGGCACCTCGTAATTCCCGTTCTTCGCCGCGCATGCCGCCTGGTATTTGAGATTGCCTGACTTATCCAGCAACTGAACCTGCCGCCGCAAAAAAACCCGCTTTCAAAGAGGAAAAACGATACAATTCAAATGAGATCGCCAACCTCAATGACGCCGTAATCAAGGGGATAATCCGACTGCACAAAGCCGCCGCATATCACAATGTCCGCGTCGTTGGCTGCAACGGCGCCACAAAGGAGGGGCAGAATTGTGCAACAAAATACAGCGCAACCGAAAGGACTCAGTACTGCTCGGAGACCCATTCCTCCGGTGTAGGCTGAGGCCTTCTCCTCCCAAAGACAACTTTCCTTTCGTAATAAATAACTACACGTCACGAACTTTTCATGCAAACGATTTTTCCAAGAAACTGTAGATTGCCATACGATTAATCGTATACTAGTATAATACAGTGTTTAAATTTTCGAATAATTAATCATATACAAAGTGAAAGTGAAAATGGCATGAGCGTCTGAGCTGAAGATGAATCCGGCCTGTGATGTGCCCCGTAAAGCCATGGGAATGAAATTAATCACTCAATTCATCAATCAATCAGTGGATAGCTGTAAACGGTTGTAATAATTTACAATCCATCAATCAATCGGTGGATGGCTGTAAACAGTTCTAATAAGTTACAATCCAGCAATCAATCGACCGACTAGTCCGTTAAAGTTGTCGATGGGAGTTCACTGCAGTGGGGCGTGGGCGTTTACCCTATACGTGGCGCCACTGACGGAAGCTTCCCTGGACGATCGTTGCGATTGCGACCGACAGTGTGCTTTCATGGCGACATGATTTCTGTTCTTACATAATAATATGGAATAAAATGGACAAAATAATGCGGTCAGTAGCAAAGGTAACGTTAGGGACGAGCGAGTCCCGGAGATAAATACAGGATATTTAAACCTGTTTTCTCAATAATAATCTCCAACTTTGAATAAAAGACCTTGCTGGGCAATCTCCGTGAGACCGCCGATTGCGTTCGTTCATGCTCTACGCAGTACTTATCCCACTCTAAGAGCCGGTTCGTGCAGTGTAGAGCTCGGCTTTTCTAACTCAACCATCCGGGTCGCCAAAAAAGAATTACGAGAGCACTCCATCTGTCATGGGAATCTGGCCTTGTGGACGGGCATCTTCGGCTCGTATCGTTCAATTAACC
>LRSR01000295.1:0-10084 GCA_001579985.1 Hypsibius dujardini
GGACAGTAACGAATCGACCGGCGGCATCGGGTTCGGGCTGACGTCGCGAGAGCGGAAATAGTCGCTCCTTCCGGTTGAGGCGTGATCGATCAGGTCGTAGAGGTTGCTGTTGTGGCTGTGCTCCAGGACGGCAATGTGAACAGAGGAAGGGCTTGGCGGAGACGTATCATGATGGGTGTCAGGCACGAAGGAGAGGTTGTCGTTGCCGGAGACGGTGGTGGTGGTGACCGGAATGGAAGCGGCGGAACGGTTGGTGCGGAAGGTTACCACCACACTAACGTGCTTTAGTTTTCTAAAATTATTGCACAGCAGATCAACGGACGATTCATAAAACGAAGCCACGGCACGAAAGGCAGACAAACAATTGGCCAAAAAAGGAAATTCCGACTGACTAAATAAGAGACATAGACAAGCAGGCAGACAGACAGGCATATTACAAGTGCAAGGCGGCGACATAAGCCTAACCTTTTGATGGTCTTAACCCATCCGTGCAGCTGATTGTGACGCCAGACCCAGGTGCTGAAGATAATACCCGCCACAAATTGCAGGGCCAAGTGGACTCCGAGTTCAATGGTCTCATAGTCCATCGAGATATTCGGTACGCAGTGATTCAAAGTCTGTCCGCGAATAGCATTAGCTAAGTGACACCTGAAAATCGGCAGAAATTATAGTTACCGTAACTGTTTTGACCACTAATCACCGATCTCTCGAGCTCGGAGTTCGAAGTATTCAAAAGGCATGGACCCTGTTGCGATCAGTTCGTCATAGCATAATCTGTCAACCAAGATATGTAGATACTATTGGAATGTAACATTCTCGGTCTCTTCCCCCCCCCCTCTGTCTTCTGTCCGTGCGTCAGTCTGTCTGTCTGTCTGTCTGCATGTGCAATGTGCCTGTCTATCTGTCTGTCCGTGCGTCAGTCTGTCTGTCTGTCTGCATGACTGCCTGCCTGTCTATCTGTCTGTCTGCTTCTATGTCTCACTGTCTGGCGCTCTGTCTGTCTGTTTCTCTGTTTCTCGGTTTGTCTTCCTTTAGATGGTTTATCCATCTGCACGTGCTTTCCACTCCCTATCACATAGCCTATCTGGATCCCGTCGGAGTAGAAATTAGCGAAAATCTGCTTAACCTACTCGATAAACTGTTTTCGCAGCTCCGCGTAATAGGCCTGGTTCACGTAATAGTGAATATGAATGAACACCGACGTGAATATGCAGATGCAGACGACAACGGCGATAAACCCTACAGATAAAGAAGATGATACGGTGAGTGGCAACCACAAATTGCCAAGAAATGCGCCGAGCCCCCGAACCGCTCGCGCGCATTATATTATCATTATGTATTGTTATGTGTGCCAGGGCATCATCCATCCTCCATCGGTCCACACGGATTCAAAAAGGCGCGGAAAACTGTTGACACATATTTCCCCTTACCGATATGCAGCATGGTTGACTGGATGTTTTTCTTATCGGAAGCACTCAGGCTGCGGTCTTTGTGCGTTTTCAGCCGATACAGCAGAATTAATCCTGGCGGAACGGAAGAGACACAACACTGCGATCAGTTGTGCACTTTAAACGCAGTCTTTGTTGATTCTGTCTGTCCGAGGGACCACGACGACGGTGATGATACCAAGAAAAGTCAAGAAATGGTGGGGCTTACCTCGAACCATAAAAAAACCCGACACCAATGATACCAAGATGAGCGGAACGATCAGGAGAAAGCCACGGACGAGACCCCAGCGGATTCCGATAAAGCAGACACCGGTTACGTTATTGCTGTCAATCTGCAAGCAACAATCCAGTCCAGTAATGAATTCATAGCAAACCTTAATAAAGGCGACTGTCTGTAATGTCTGCCTAGCTATCTAATCTGCTCTGTCTGTGTCTGCCTGTTTGTCTGTCTGTGTGTGTGTCGGCCTGTTTGTCTTCCTGTCTGTCTGTTTGTTTGTTTGTCTGTCTGTCTGTCTGTCTGTCTGTCTGTCTGTCTGTTTGTTTGTCTGTCTGTCTATATGTGATTCCGTCGGTTTCCGTGCATATTTGTCTAAGACTCACCCCACTGGTAGCCACCACAATGAATGTCATCAACAGCGGTGTGATCCACGCAAGGAGATGAAATCGAATGGAGTAGTTCTTGAGGAATCCTTTGACTTTAACTTCGCTGGAATAGAGAGCGCGGAAACTGCGGAACCAGCAGTAGGACATTGTGACGAACCAGAGCGCAGCCGCCATCATGAAGTAATAGATGAGGATGAATGTCACCAGACACAATCCGTAATTTTCGCCCGACCTACCGGGATTTGAGGATAAGGCGTAAAGCAAACCTTACGGAAGTCACTGATTGTGAATACACTGTAGTGCAAGGATATTTAAAGGAAACAAAAATACAAAATACAAAAATATGATTTTTAGTTGATATTTAAAAAGATAAATTAATGTTAAAAAAACAAACTTAAATTTTACAACGCAAAAAAATTACTGTAAATACGTCGCTACTTGATAATATATTTTGTTTTGAATGCTGGAAAATGCATTTCCTTGCAAGTAACGAACGAACGTTAGGTCGATCCATTACAAAAGTAAAACCATCTGATCGATTGATGGATTGGTTGATTGAAATACCTTGGTTCATTCAGTCTTTCCGTTCCGTCCTCGGCGCAGCTAATCAAATCCCTCGCTCCCGGGGCAAACTGAATAGCCCATCCGATATCGCTCATGAGGAAACAGACATTCACAAACAGCATGCATTGATCAGGATACTTGGCCAACGTTCTCCAACGCCGTACCAAGGACAACTGCAAGAAACACCGAACGTAATTGATCAATCAATGGATTTACTCACCAATCAATCAATCAATTGATCCCATAAATCCAACAGTTTTTCCATAATCAATCAATCAATCGACAGTTGTTGCTACAATTTCAAGGCGCCAAAATATTTTGCACTCACAAAAGCTGCGCCGTTGAAGACAAAGCTGAACGCAACGAGACAGGCCACGTAAACGTGAAGGCCCTCTTGCTGGCGTTCCGGGAGGAAGGGGTTCTTGCATTGTAGTCCGCAGACGCCGTTGCTGAAGGTCTGCTTGATGGAATCTTTGGTCCGTCGTAATGGGAATGGGCAAGTGAAGGTGATGTTGCTCTCCAACAGGTCGAACCACGATGTTTCTTGCTGCGGAAAGATAATTCGAACTATTAGGCATCGTGAAATATTAGAAAATTGAGGACAAATTAAGTTCCTTGAGAAAAGTGAATATAATTAATTAAGTTAAAGCAATAGAAAATTGAAACAATATTATTACCCGTCAATCCAACAATCAATCTGGCAGAAATGCGGACAAACGGAAAAATTCTCGTCAATGGACCAATCAATCACGTAGAAGTGCGGACAAGCGGAAAAATTCTTGTCAATGGACCAATCAATCACGTAGAAATGCGGATAAGCGGAAAAATTCTCGTCAATGGAGCAATCAATCACGTAGGAATGCGGACAAGCGGAAAAATTCTCGTCAATGGACCAATCAAGTATCGCCCAATTTTTTTTATCTTATACCTTTTGTACGATCAAGTTTAAATGCTAAGACATTACGTTGGTTTCAAACTTTTTTACGTTGCAAACAAATCAAGAAAATAATAAAGATATTTAATATAAATTATATTCCATCATAATTTAAAGAAAAATGACTCAACCAAAAAGCTCAGAGTATAATAGAAAAAATGAAATCATGCTCCCAGAGTGGAAAAACAACATGTAAAATTAAACTGCGTATCTCATAAACCTGTTCAATGTAATATTATTTTATAACATAGCTTTTGATATGTAATATAGATACAACCGGAAAAGTGCTAAATTCCCAATAAAAATAACTCGACACTTCCAACGTAAAAATCTCAAAATCTCAAAATCTTCAAATCACAAATCAGAGCAGCTGCAACAAAAAACAATTAATTTCTCACCTCGCACTCCGTAGAATTGGTAAAAATATGCGTGTCATTACAGAAACGCAGCAGGCTCAAGGCCGCTGGCAGCGCGTCCAACACGCGTTTGCCACAGGCCACGCCCACTTCCCGGCACTTCTTCACCGGAATCAACCGTCGCATCTCGCCGTTCACACACTCCGGCACGGCCAGTGCGAACACAACCGGCTGCACCTTCTCCCAGCAGGCGTTGAGGTATTTCATCCGCTCGGCGGCCTGTAAGAACGCCACCACCGCCTGCGCCGACGGGAGCGACGGTAAAGACGCTGTCTCACCATACGTCAGGGTGATGTCCACTGACATCAGATAGGACGTGACGTTGTGTGGGACTCGGCCGCAGTTGGTGACGGCCCTTCGGCACTGAGGCAAATCCAAACCTCCTGTATTAACATTGAATAATTTTTAATATATTTAATATTTAATATTTATCTATTTTTGTTCTATATTTTTTTTATATTTTATTTTTTTATATATATTTTATATACACTATCTCTGGGTTGATGGAATTTTTTTCATTTTAATTTTGATTAACAGATAGGGAATTTCATTTGAAAATGGTAAGGATAGAAAAACAAATTTATTTCTAAGACGTTTATTGCGGTTTTTAGGAGGATTTTCACTTTAACATCTTATTTATATTTTAAATTCCCAAACGTTTCTTCTACATAAAATCTTTGTTTAAATAATGTATTTTTGGATTTTTTTTTTAAATAAGATAAATGTAATGTAAATGTAATCTTTTTTTATATTTTATGTACCAAAAAGTGTGTTGTTTCAGTTAAATAAAATCTTTATGTAGACATGATATTTTTAACATGATATTTATCACCGTGCCAATGCCACACCTCCTCTAGTGTTGTTAAAATATATAATCAAAATTTATTTAAATCTTATTTTTAATGTATCTTAACTGTCATTTTGTTTGATGATTTTCATTAGCTTAAATCCCATTTTATTTGAAAGTCATAAAAATACCAAAAGATTCTTGAGTCAAGCAGATTTTTATTTTCAAACTTATCTTCCGCATAAAAACTTTATTTAGATAAGATTGCTTTTAATTCAAAACCTCATTCATACTTTTTGGCATGTGAAAAAGCTGGTCCTTTCTTTTAAATAAAATCTCCTTGTAGTTAAGGAGTTTTTAGTTTAAAATCTATTTATATTTATACTTAAATTTCTCCAGAGTTGATTACTTCGTTTAAGTAAAATTTGAAATGAAATTACTGAAATCGTCAAATCGCACTGTCGTTTAAATTGCAGCCACTAACCTCCTGGTCTCCAGGACGGGGGAAATCCGCGGACCACCGCAGGGTCCGCCGGCTCGACGGCGAAATAATTCTGAAGCCGCGTTTTATTTTGCCCGGGGAGCAGACGTTCGGCATCGTCGTCCGCGGTGACAGACGCTGGGTAGACGAAATTTCCCGAAGATGTCTGAAAGAGGAGTAATAGTCCATAAAATAGGACTGACAGGGTCCTGGAAACGATCATTGCGCAAGTGTTGTGAATGTTCAATGCCGAAAGTTGGATATTGATGAGGAAAAATGGCGTTTAAAAAAGATTAAGGGGAAAGTGTATCGATTGATTGGCTGATTCCGGGCTGGTACATTTTGGTCGAGACAACGATAAATAAGTGGGGAGGAAAAGTGCGGCGGATTGATGTTGTGGTATTGGACGATTTATGGCGACCAGTTATATTCCTACAAGGTGTCCCCACGAGACCATCGCGATACGGACGAAATACCGCATAATTTAGGCGCGCACGTTAAGTACAGTTCGGTGTAAAATGTGTGGTCCCTGTGCCGGATAAGACAAGGCGCTGATTTATAAGTATTAAAGCAATTTGCGGGATTGAAAAATGTGCGTGAGAAGATGATTAGATTGTACGGAGCCTCACACTTGAGGAATTTTGATTAGACAGAGTCCGTCGAAGAGGGGCAGACTTTGCTGACGAGTCCGTTAGAGGTACTTTCTACAGGTATGTACATTGTGCTGTAGTGTATGGCGATATACCATGTAGTACGTGGACCCTGGTGGCGGACTCTCCATGCGTGGTGACTAGCTGAAGTGTAAACTGTGAAGTACAATATCGTTAAGTGACAACCGCTGATTTTTTAAGATGGTGCCTGCAACTGCCTGGGTTGTTAGGACTAGGAGTGGAACAGAGATATCATTCATTCCGCACCCATTTATTCACTTCAAATATTCGAAAAGTGAGACAGAGATATGATTCACTCCGCACCCATTTGTTCACTTCCAATATTCGAAAAATGGTTACGAGTCGCAAAGACGAATCTTCGAGGCATATACTCCCCTGGTCCTGCTCCATGGGAGCCTGTGTCTTTGTGTCTGTGTCTGTGTCTGTGTCTGTGTCTGTGTCTGTGTCTGTGTCTGTGTCTGTGTCTGTGTCTGTGTCTGTGCTTTCATATAAGGATCTCTGCATCGTGTCTGTGTCGATTCCTTTGCTGCCTGTGTTAATGTCTGTGCTTTTGGGATCAGGACTTTTTCTCAACATCGTCGGTGGGAGTCGCGAGAAGGTCACTTGCAGCCACAAGCGCTCGTACCCTTCACCGTGATCTCCGACCATGGGAAACCACACACACACACAAGTAGGCAAGCACATCGCCACCATACACAGAGCAAACCGGTACGTAATCAATCAGTGAATCGCGACACATTTCCAAAAGCTGCCTTTTGTTCAGAGCGAATTTTTTGCATTTCTCTGCAAGAGAGTCGCTCGACGCAAGCGCAGTCTCTCATACATAGTCTGCGTCGTCAAAGACACCTTTCACGGCATACCCGGAGACCCCAAGAGCAAACAAATATTTGCGCATTTAATTCACGGAACTGCATCATAAGCTCGCCATCAACCGGACTGATTGAGACTGAGTCCCATTACTTTTAGGTACCAGAAAATGCATCATAAGCTCGCCACCAACCGGACCGACCGAGTCTCATTACTTTTAGGTACCAGAAAATGCAGCGCACGCCCAATAACAAAAGGTTTTTACCTGGTAAAATTTGTATTGGATTATCGCTCGTTACCGTTGGTCCGATACCAGTTACGGGTGAATCGTCTCAGTGTTTTTTTGTCCGGATTTTGGATCTCTTGCAGGCAGTCTAACATTTCATGAATTTCTAACAGGAAGGGTAGCTCGTCTTCCGGTTAATATTCAACAAACACGATACGTTGAATATATTACTACAGGTATAATACAACCTGGACCTTTGTATGTGGTACTGCAAAATAGACGCAATGTCACGAAAAGTATATCGTCAGCTTTTTTGGCCTTCTTTTAAACAACCCTTTGCATTGATTGGCTTTCGATATTCGGAAGATTGTTGGGAAACTTGAGCAGCATGAGAAAACTCTTGTATTGCATTACATTCCGATTTCCGACTATTAGAATTTTAATTACCATTACACAGCGTGTAATAGGTTATGAACACGTAGCACGTAAGGCCAATTGGCGTTCAGAAAACAATTATTAAATTTTTACCATAACGGTTGTATAAGAAGACTAATTTATCGAGAAATAAGCGGAGGATTTGGTGCCAAACCTCTAGGAGTATTGAGTGATACGGAGATAAGAAGTAGCCCGGCTAGCTCAGTCGGTAGAGCGTGAGACTCTTAATCTCAATGTCGGGGGTTCGAGCCCCCCGTTGGGCGCAACTTTTTCAGTTTACTAATTTTTATAATTGGTTATTACGTTTTTTACAAGAAAGACATGAAATGACGTCCAATTTGATCAGAATACCGATTTTGACGCGAATATATCGAGTTTAACCATTACCTTTCAGCTGATAATTGTATCATTGACGTGCTGTTCACTTTGCTTCTTTGCCTGCTCAGTCGGTGCCGCGTGAGACATTTAATCTCAATGTCGGAGGTTCGAGCCCCCGTTGGGTTCAACTTTTTCCTTTTTTACATTTTAAAAGAGTTAACGTATTAACCCAATTTAGTTCCCGGTTTTTCTTATTTTTAGCTATATTAAATATTAATTAAATTGATCACCACCATACTCACAGTATATCAGTTTGTATTTTAATATTAATAAATAATGAATAATGAAAATCGTACGAAGCCCATTTTAATCTACTGAAATATTAAATTATTAAGCCAATCAATCAATCAATTAATTATTAAGCTATCAAAATCACTATTTATTATAAGCCAGTGATGCTGTCCGACGCACATTTCCTTGACAAAATTTGCTGACCCGAGAGTTTCTTGCGCAACCTGGACCACTTTTTCATGTAAACCGTTTGCCTCTATTGGCATAACCAAATTCGCTCGACACGCAACTTTCTCACCGCTAATAACACACAGTAATATTTAAAAGAGCACTTGATAAGAAGCGATAAGTTTACACTAGAGCTTTTTATGTCTGTCCAAAGTTCCAAAGTCAAACTCTCCTCAGACTGTCTGTGTGCTGTCTTGTTCAGAGCATCCCTCATGATCACGAAGTGACCAATTAATCCAATATTTACAAAAAAAATAAGATCCAATGTTTACAAAAAAAATACAATATTTACAACAACAGAAAGATCAAGTATTTACAAAAAACCAAAGATTATTTCCAATAATATTAATATTAAATTATATTTATAAATTATAATTAATAATTAATATTGCAATAATTTTATTGATCCAAATAGTTTTAACAATTACACAATTACAATTAAAATAATATTGAAATTGGAAACTTTTCCGCACTGACTAACCGAATCATTCCCGATGCGGGTCTTGATCCCAACGCCCGCAACCGAATTGACCGTCCGTCGAGTTGCCGCTTTAGTAGCGGAATTTGGAGGTCGCCGCGTGGTGTGTGCCGTCGAGGCCAGACAAATCAAACTGACCACCAATAATGCAACGTGGTGGAAATTAGCCAAAAGCTCACTGAAAATCATCGCTCAATTTACGCTCAGATCGCGAATCTAACATATAAAAGCTCTCCGTCCGCGAAGAAAGAATGGCAAAGAGAAATTAAAGTGATCGAAAATTCCGACCAAAGAGTTCCGGCGAAGAAAAATATTCGAAACGTTATTCAACCATCGAGTCTCATTTCAAACGGAGAAAATTTTTTAGCCTCCAGCCGGATGCGTATGAATATGAATAAGTCGGTCGAGGGGTCGTATGTATGAAAAGCCTTTCGTCGAAAAAAAGCATTTTTATTATTCCGCCTTGGCAAACGAAATTCTAACTACCGGTACACCTTCAATACCGGTGACAGCAAAGAAATGCAAAAATTATAAAAAGACAATGTTATTATTGTTCGTGTGTATCGTCGCGATAGAAAGAATACATTGGAAAAACTCGTGGCAACTTTTTCCTGTTGTGTTGTTGAACTTTCCATAGGGAAGGAACTGTTTGACGAGGACGACAACAACTGGACAGAGAGAGAGAGAGTGAGCAGTTACGGAAAAAGGTTTCCTTGCATAAATTATCGCGCTGAATAGAGAGACTTCGATAGATGGACGGAAAAATTGCCGGTTAACATAAGCACCGCGCCGTCCCTAAAACTCTTTGTTCCTCCTTCAGTTTTTTTTTGGAGTGCCTCCGCCGCGACGACCGCCTTTGTCGGGAAGCATATTCACACACAAACACGCGTCTCAAACTGAAGTGCTGTCTTGCTGAAGAGGGGAGACCCATGTGTGTGGGTAGGTGTGGGTAGTGTGTACCCGGCAAGTGACCAGTCACACACTGCAATACGAGGAATCTTACCTAATTCGAGCCACATGCAATGACACTAGAGTGGAACTCGT
This sequence comes from Hypsibius dujardini, assembly GCA_001579985.1. Classification (NCBI taxonomy): domain Eukaryota; kingdom Metazoa; phylum Tardigrada; class Eutardigrada; order Parachela; family Hypsibiidae; genus Hypsibius; species Hypsibius dujardini. The sequence goes on from LRSR01000295.1 coordinate 9,732, forward strand.
TCTATTAATTGAAGTGATTTGTTTCTTGACATTGTCCCATTCAAAATTCAATTTCAAATTGATTGGCATCAGCGAAATACTTTTCAGAATTTAGGGGGCGGAGCTAAATGTACTTCTCGAAAGGACGATAATTGCGAGCGAAGAGCTTCACGAATTGAACCGTAGCTCCGCCCCCTGACGTATGAGAATTATTTTGCTGATGCCACTCGATTTGAAATTGAATTTTAGATGGGAAATTGTCCAGAAAAGTTATTTCAATGTAAAGACTGAGTTTAACAAAACTGAGATTGCCTGTGGCTCGAAATAGGGCGTGCTCCTCGTGCTATATCGATTGCCAGTGCAATATTTTATGA
>LRSR01000296.1:0-14863 GCA_001579985.1 Hypsibius dujardini
AGTCCCTCCGCGTTCAGCATCCCATGGAGACTTCCCACAAAGACCGTCTTGGTGCCGAACGCCGAGATGCAGCCGTTGCGCACGTACGTGGAGTCAGCCAGCTGCCATGGAATGACCTGCACGTCCTTGCGACGCAGCCGGTTGCTGCAGACCTTGAAGTAGTAGTTGCGGTTGTTCTGGCTCAGATCCTGCGTGCAGGCCTGCAGCAACGCTCGCACCGACCGTTCGTTGTCAAAAATGATGTAGAGATAACCTGTAGGAGGAAGCAGCGAGGTCAAAGATTTGACGCATGAAAACTAGAAAAACAACCAAGGAAGGAAATGTTTCGACCGAGTGAGTGCCGGTCAATGCCATGTGACACGGCAAGCAGCAAGATTGATCAAGGAAAATCCGATCGACCAATGAAAAGTCTAATCTTTCAATCGCACGAAAAGTTCAAATTCCACGAGAAATGGGAAATTCGAAGAAGCAAAGAAAGTGTCGGGTGATCGTATCAGTAGTCTTGACGTCACTCGAGGAAGTATCCTGTAATCGGTCCAGACCGATCGATCGATTGATTGACTACTTAAAACAGCATTTTGTCGATTTGAAATTTAACGCTCAGTTACTAATTACTATAGACGATTAGACTAATTTTTTAGGAGAGTTGATATTCAATTTCAAGTTAACTTATTTCGACAACTTTAAATGTCACCTTTGGAATTCCGGCCGGAATGCTCGCTGTGAGAGGACGGCCATTCCACTTTCAGCTGTCCAAACTTTCCAAACGCCACGTTCAAATTCGCCTCTGTGATATCCCAAGGAACTCCTCCTAGAAATACCTAGAAAGACGAGTAGCAAAAAACAAATATCCCATTTTAGTTGCAACACCTCCAAGAGCTCTCAAAACCTATTTCCTCAGGCGCTCCGGGAACTTTCCTCGGGAGCTCCGGAAACTTTCCTCAAGAGTTCCGGAAACTTTCCCCACTCACCTTGCACGAGTACGCCGAACCCTTGGAATTGCGGGCCGGTAGAATGCCGCTCCAGACGACGTTGGGCACGCAGATGGATGCGGCCAAACGATAAGCCTGCGCCTGGCGCTCCACCGATCCGTCAGTGTTCCAGCGATTGTCCCGCGACGACATCATCCCGCCAGCAACACTGCCGCTCTGAGCCGACGAACGCCCTCCTGAGGCGCGAACAAAGTCCGAGACCAAGGGCGAGCCCGATCCACTGCCGCAGCAAGCCATGGTGCGATGATCCGGCTGGAAGTCGTCGTAGGCGGCGACACCGTCGTAGACGACACCCGCGCCGGCCGACGGCACGCGGATCGGCGAATCGGTCCGACCGCCGCCTCCGCACGACGAGAAACTGGCCATCGAGCTGCCAGAGGAGATGCCCGAGGAGATGCTGTAATCTGGAACCATGCCGTAAACAACAGGCGAACCACCGCCGCCGCTTGGCAGGTTGCGGACCGTAGCAGCGTTCGGAGAGCTCCCCACCGAGATGGGCATCTTCCGCGTAGCAATCGGGGATCGATAGTCAGAACTGACCTGTCAAAATGAGAGCACGTCAGTCATCGGTATGAATAACAAAGAACGAATACCTAAAATTCCGAGAAAAGTTATTGATAAGCGCGCCAATCAATCAATCAATGCCAGACAATCAATCAATCAATGCCAGACAATCAATCAATCAATGGCAGCCAATCAATCAATCAATGGCAGCCAATCATAGCTGGGTTTTAAGCACTTCTCAGGCTAGTTACACGCGACGAAAAACTACAATATACTATTATTTTGCATCCCATGCACTGCAAACCCAACGTTTAATCGTGTTTCACAGGATCAACTAGGCAAAGAACTTAAGCGTAAAATACTCCAAAGCGTCTATTCCCGGTAACGCGGTCCGCCGCCCGCAACTTCCTCTTGCCCCGTGCAATCACAGTAAAACCGTTCCCATTTGATCAACCGAGTTAAAAACTTCATGAGAACTTTATTTTCGGAACAGTTTCTCTGTACGCTGTTCATTTTTAAGCTATTAAAATTATCAAATCAGGAGATTTATGTTCTCCGTCGCTTGATTGGCTGATTGATGCGGAAATAGCAGATTTCACAAAATCATTTAGAATAAATTCAGCAAATTCCCTCAAACCTGATAGTCCGGCGAAGAAGCGCACACACGGTCGTGGCCCATCCCCATGAAGGACGCGGGAGAGCGAGGAGCGCCGTAGTCGGTGTAGTGCTGCTGCTGCATCGCCTGAGAGCCCTGCTGCATGGGTCGCTGCATCTGCATCTGCATCGACTGCTGCGGGTAGTGCTGCTGCAGCGGAGTCGAGCAGCGCTGCGGCTGAAACGGCGTCGTCATGAGCAGCAGACTGGATGAGGAGCTGTTATGGCCGCCGGAGCTGCTGTTGATGAATTCCAGTTCGCTGTCGCTTTCATCGTCGCGTCCGTCGCGTCCGTCGCGTCCACCGCCGCCACCGCCGCCACCGGAGGACTGCGACTCGTGGTTGGAAGACAAGTCGCACTGCATCATGTGCTTGTTGCTGTGATGGGCGGAGGACTGCGACTGCGAGTAGAACTTTTCCGGGGGCTGCGAGTAGAACTTTTCCGGGGACTGCTGCTGGTGCTGCTGTTGGTTCTGTTGGTTCTGCTGTTGGTGATGCTGCGCAAGCGAGTAGAGCGATGTCGTGATGCCTGGCATTGCTGCTGCTGCTGCAGTAGTACTCGCGGGGAACAAAATGTGAAACGAGAAAAGTGAGAACTCGTGGGGCAAAAAACCTTTTATTCCGAGTGGTGGGAATAATAATAATAAAAAACAGAGCGACTGATGCGCAGGAAAAGGGTCGACAGTGACTTCTGATGAGGAAATGAAAAATCCCCCGGGTTTATCGGGTGAGAATGGACCTGCCCCGATGCCGGTGATTGGTGGGCTTCGCCAGTGGGCCCCCGGGTTTATCGGGTGAGAATGGACCTGCCCCGATGCCGGTGATTGGTGGGCTTCGCCAGTGGGTCGGTGGACTTGGCCGGTGGATTGGTTGGACGGCACAGACGGGGCGGGCTTTTCTGGCCCCATTCACTTTGCATACAGGTGCAACACGCATGAACAGAATGCCTGACTAACTGAGTCCAGCCATTCAGCTCGTTTGACGTATCTCAGTCACGCATTAGCAGAGTTCGATAGCTTGGCTCGGTCAGCTAAGTATTTTGGCTACATGTTTTGTAAACGACCCCTCGCACTCGCAGCAGAGTCGCAACTGACTGACTCGAGTTCTCGTTAAAAATGGGTGCAGCCAAATACAGGGTCATCGGCATTTTCATTCAATGAAACTTGCGACAGCACTGGCAAGATTCAGATTTCTAATTGCCAGCCGCTATCACGGGGAGGACACGGAAAGCAACGATGCCAAGTGAGGTGTTGCATGTGGCGCCACGTCGCGTCAACTCGAGGTCGACCTCCGCTGTGTCTGGTGTGGATATTTCACAGCCTGAACCAGTCGACGCTTCCTCGATTAGTCATCCACTAAATTCGAGTTCTGGCTTCACAAAGGACACGGCAAAATGAAACTAAACTAAAAGTTCAAGCTAAATTGAAAGTTCAAGCTGAACTAACGCTGTTGATAACTAATTTCTTGTTCGTTTCACTTATTGCAGATTTAATTGAAGTGGGAATATATAATGAAATGAAGACTAAATTTATCCAACTAATTTGGCTGAAACACAGGAAACTTAAAAAGTCATAATTAATAATTAAGTAATTAATGTCTTGGCCGATTAGAAAAAAAATAATTGTCGACTATTTTTTTGTCTCCGTGTGTACAAATCGTTTTGGCCATTATTGGCCATTAATAATCGTATTGGCCAACAGGTCCAGTTTGAATTGTTTAAATAGTCGATTTACCATTTTTTTACAATTACGCGTGCTGGGGACTTAAATCGACGCGGAATACTAGTTTATTTTCTGCTGAACAAGGCAGCCCGAAATACCCAAACAAATCAATCAATCAAGCGCCCAGCCAATAGAACAGCGAGTTATGAAGTTCATTTCAGTTCATTTCAGTGCTTACATGTACAATGTATATGACATTTAAAAACATTATTCTGCGGGTCTATTTATATACCTTGGTCTATATGGTCTATACCTCTGACTGTGAAGTGACTTTACAAGGGAAGTGTAAACGCTACGTCAAAAAGGGGTTGAATTACAAAGCATAAACGCCTACTGGTAAAAGCACTTGTATTTGTAATCAGTCTGTATTCCGCTTGTAAAACTGTCTGTACTTTATTGGATTCGGGGAAGGTAGATTGATTGATCGGCAGGCTGATGCGCGTTGTCTTCTTTGAAACAGCAAATACTCGTTGATTGGTTGATTGCAATCTGCGTTGCCGCTTGTTTACACACTTTTGGTTTAACAGTTGCTTTGTTGGATTGTAACCGTGCGGCAGCATTACAGCACAGGCATTTTTTAAAGTCCAGACGCATTACCAATCTAAAAATCGTCCGCTCCGTATTTTGCATGTGCACTTTACAGTCCGGTTACAATCCGGGCAATTCGTAGAAGCACAGCTGTGGCACGATTTCTTGACGGAAACCGTTAATCGGAACACTGGCATAATAAGATGTGTTCCGCTTAACGTTTTTCGTCGAGAAATCGTGCCACAGCTGTATAGACCAGCCTTTATGCGACCCTGTTATCCTGTAACACGAACCTTATCCTAATCCTTCGTGAATGCCTGTAACTTGTAACGAGGAATAGCGAAGCACTAGTACTAGTAATAGAAGTCGTCATTTAATCTAAGAAATATTGTATTTTCAAGCAGCCTTGGAATTCGTATCCAGTCGGTGCATACAGTGTACAGTGTGAGGCAAAGTGTGTATTTCGGCTCACCCTCCAGTTGGTCGATAAATCGGCTCACACATGCATTTCTCATTGATGCACCTGCTTGATTGTTTGATTTCCAGAAGTGCTATATTATACTAGAATATTGTACAGCGAATCAAACAATCAAGCACCCGCTATCAATGAGAAATGCTTCAGTGAGTCGATTCATCGACCAAGTGGAGGGTGAGCCGAAATACACACTTTGCCTCACACAGTCATTTGTATAACTTTCCATCTTCCTCTTTATACTGTAGATAAACAGTATACGCTCTCATGGCAACCTTGATGCGCCGTCGTCTCTTCAGCTCAGACAACATTAGCCAATTAGAGCACCTTAATTACAATCCTTCTTTCTGCCATGTTTAATGGAGTATTGTTAAAACCAACATCATCCTCACTATGACGGAGAGGCGTAAATTCTTCGACCCAACCTGGATAAGGGTTACACTCAGCCGTGTCTGTGATACGCCCGCTAAAAAGCTCACCACCAAGGTAGTTCTGGGCGTGGGCGCAGGGGCGGCCGGTGCCTACGTGCTATATCGCCTGATCCAAAGGATGCGGGAAGGATATGTACCGGACCCGGTGACGCTAACCAAGCCTGATGTCCCGGTTAAGGTCAAGATGATCGACAAGGTGAAGGTGACAGGAGACACGAGGCGTCTGCGGTTCGCTCTGCCCAGTCCGCATCATACGGTCGGCGTACCCGCCGGGAACTACTTGTTCGTCACGGCACTCATTAACGGTGTGAAGGAGGTCCGATCCTATACGCCCATTTCCGGTGAACACAACGAAAGAGGTGAGCAAACAGGCACAGGCACAGGCACAGACATAGACACAGACACAGGTACAGACACAGACACAGATACAGACACAGACACAGACACAGGCACAGACACAGGCACAGGTACAGACACAGACACAGGCACAGGCACAGGCACAGACACAGACACAGGCACAGGCACAGGCACAAACACAGGCACGGGCACAGGCATAGACACAGACACAGACACAGACACAGACACAGACACAGGCACAGGCACAAACACAGACACAGGCACAAACACAGGCACGGGCACAGGCATAGACACAGACAGGTCTATATCTGCTGCATGCATAAACGCTCTGTTCACAAGGGTCAAGCTTATTGGTTACGCAATTGTAAAACAACTTCAATTATTAATATAAGTATTAACTACTAGCAGTCAGGTGTGTTTCTGGATAGGTCACATGGATCTCATTGTTAAAGTCTATCCGCCTACGCCTGACTTCCCGAACGGCGGTCTCATGTCACAGTACCTCGACAAACTCGGAATCGGCGATGAGATTACGATAAATGGTCCAGCGGGTTTGATCACTTACGAAGGCAATGGAGTTTTCGCCATTAAGGCAGACAGCAAGGCTGCTCCTGTAAAACGAACTGTGAAACGAATCGGTAAGGACTACGTGGCAGGGATTACGGATAGACAGTTGCAATGGCTCATGAATGGGCAGGCGTGATAGCTAGACAAACAGATGAATCTTCGAGACGGTTAAAATAAATGTACAGACACAAGCACAGACAAGTATGATCATCCATCAGACACGGATGGGTTTATAGGTATGATAGCGGGAGGTTCCGGTGTGACGGCAATGATACCCATCCTTCATAAGATGCTAGTAGAACCGCTCGAGACGCCAAAATGTTCTCTACTCCTAACGAACAAAACAGAGAAAGACATTATACTGCGGGAAGAGTTGACTCGGATGGCAGCCAAATACAGACACCGTTTAAAAGTGTGGTATACGGTGGATAAGCCCGTTGCGAAGGACTGGCGCTACGGAACGGGAATGGTCGTGGAACAGACTTTAAAAGATTGGATGCCACGGCCAGAAGCCGGTGTTATAAGTACGTATATATAATGCACATGCAGACAATTCTGCGGAAGATCAAATTAGTATTAGAAGACCAGTCCAGACAAGATGATATCTAGATTCAGACACGCTAGAAAAGCAGCTGTTACGCAGATTACAGACACCGGCAGACACACAGACGCATTACTAGCAAACAGGTAGCGGACAGGCACAGGCACAGGCACAGACACAGACACACACACAGACACAGACACAGACACAGACACAGACACAGACACAGACACAGTCACAGACACAGACACAGACATGTCGCCGACACAATGACAGACACCGAACCACGTTCGCTTTACTAACTCTCTCTCGTTGCAGTTCTTATATGTGGACCAAAGGGAATGATCGATGCAGTCAAATCCGAACTCACTCTTCTCTCTTACTCTTCCGACATGATTTTTTCTTTTTAATCTCTTTCCTCTGTTGGTTCGGCTGTTTCGGTACATTTTGCCAGTTGTTGTGTCATTGTTTTAATAGCGTTATGTTTGAAATGATAAGCAAGAGGCTTTACTAGAACGCATGGTCTCGACAAGCTCAAGTCAAGTAATAAATATTTCTTACGGAAAAGTGCAAGAAATTTTGCCTGCATTGTACAATGCAACTTTTCCTTGAATAATTAACAGTGGAACATGAGAATCATGTACAAAAAATCTAAAACAATCTGCACAAAAGAAAAATAAAACGGATAAGCAGTTTTCCATCTCTGCGAAAGAATCGATCGCGCTGGTACCAAATATGTCAAAATTTGATACATCAAGTTACACGACCCGCGGTTTGATCTTCTGTTACTATCCTCAGTATTCTTAAAAAATGAGCAACCAATTCTGAATACGACAGCTTCACACTCAGCTCAAAGTTATCCCTTTGGAGATCACATAAAATGAGCATCTTTTCGACGGACTCCGCTTGGTCGTCCAACAGAGCCGCTTGTTCTGGTACGGCAGCCTGGTGGAAGATTTTGTGTTTTACACGCCGACAACTTTTGGCCAGCCTGCTCTTGGGTGTCCATCTCCAAGCAGCAGCGACCGTTTCATAAAGGACGGAGTTGTCTTTTCGTATCCGAGCGAGCCAGCATCGGTAAGCGGAGCATATCTCTTTTACTTTGGAGTCATTGAGCTCACAGACAAATGTTATCCGGTGCTCGAGCGAGCGAAGGTCCTGCGCGGTCTCTTGCCGCCTCGTGTAGGAATCGTGGTCGCCGGCAGTTTGAAACGTACGGTCTGCATGCTGATAAACGAAAAAAACAGCTAGAGACAGACAGACAGACAGACAGACAGATAGACAAACAGACAGACGACAGACAGACAGACAGACAGACAGACAGACAGACAGACAGACAGACACATAGATAGACTGGCCGCATAGAGACAGACGGACAGACAGCTGACAGATTGCAATGACGACATGCAGACACAGAAACTAGAACAACCTGGCATGGTGGTTGCCTTCCTGTCCTTCTGAGATCCAGTACATACCTCATGCATGAATAGCCTCAGGTCATCCCGATCATGCGTCACATTTTGAATATTGCGAACTGTCGCACGAGCCTCCATTCGCAGTTCCTCTATCCCGACTTCCAAAAGGGCCTTACGTTCCACAAATTCGACGGTGGCGGCAGCCCGCTTCTTCAACTCCTCCAACTTCTCCTGATTGGCAACCTCAACCACAGTACTCTCCGCGGTGATTTCCGCCAGCAAGTCAGCGTTCGTCTCCAGCAACCACTCCTCGTTGAGGTAGTCCGTCGGCCGGTGCTGGTCGGCGTTGTTCCGCGCGTCCGCAATCTCCTGCTGCAGTGCCGCGCACGCGACGGTGTAGAACTCAATCTTCCGTCTCACATACACAGCGATCGTCTCAATGTTCTCAATGTCCTTCTCGCAGTGCTCCGTCTCCGACAACAGGGCGTCCCGTTTGGCACGGCCGGTGTGAACGCGAGCTTGATACTCCTTATAGGCAAGACGTCGCTGACGAATCTCCTTCAACTGCGCCTGCACCTCGGCAGTGCTGCTGGTCGTGGCTTTCTTCGCTGCACTTGTGGTAGCAAGGGTGACTTTAGATTGACCTTGACCTTGCGAGACACTGCTGGACATTTTCATCCATTTTTACCGCTTTTTCATAAGGCGCATCAAGAAATAACTTCCAGCGTCGCCTGGATACTTAACGATTTCGCGCAGACCAGGACGCACATTTTCACATTATAAGGGGAGCCTGTCTATCATCCCTTCTCACTGCTTTTTCCTACCCGAAAGGAAAGTCAACAAGTGTGAGGAGAAGTCTCTATTTCGGCTCACCTTCCAGTTGGTCGATAAATCGGCTCACTCGTGGGTTTCTCTTTGAGGGCGGGTGCTTGATTGTTTGATTGTCTGCACTATACTCTAGTATACTATCGAAAATCAAACAATCAAGCACCTGCCATCAAACGGAAACTCATGAGTGAGCCGATTTACAGACCAACTCGAGGGTGAGCCGATTTACAGACCAACTCGAGGGTGAGCCGATTTACAGACCAACTGGAGGGTGAGCCGAAATACAGATTTCACCTCAAACCAAACTTTCCTCACGCTTCCGAATCCATTATTCCACCGGGAATGTCCAAATCCAAATGTTGTTCAGTGGTCAGTGGGCGGAGCTACTGGCCAACCTTCGAAACACTACGAATATGATGAAACTCTACGCTCGATGAAACTCGAACGGACGAAGAGACCTACCTCTCTATAGAAATGTAGATAAATGGATGGACAGATACAAACAGGATTTATTTACTTAATAATTTTGAAAACTTCTTCCAGTTAATAATAGTTCAGCCAGGTTTGCGTATTTTAAGCCCACACAAATCATACAATGCCTCTCTGATGAAACATTTCCATTCATAAATTCATTTCTCATTCTCATCAAATAAATTATCAAAGTTTCAGTTCCGCAGCAGAAGCGAGTTTCAGCGAGCTCGTCGGTGGCCGCTGATGTCTCTCGCAGTCCGTCGCCGGAACCGAGAGAGACCGTCCCGTCTGATGAACCAACAGTTTATCCTCGACCATCACCGAGGAGCCTTCAACTACTCCCCCAATGTCCAACGAGATCACTGCCAACATATCTCCGAGCTCCCCGTCCGGTTCCTGCGTCGACGATGACAGCAGGGAGGAGCTCTCATCCGCCAGAGAGTTCGCTGCCGCAGTGTACTCCGAGGGTGAGCCGGTCATCGGCACGGAGGGTAAGGAGAACACGTCCGTGTGTCCTGCGACACGTTGCGCCATGTTCATTCGCTGGTTCGAGGTGAACGAGCTGGTACTGCTCGCCCCGGTGTGAGCGGGTCCGTCTGCGAAGGTTACCGGCGAACGGAGCGTCCGCAGGGAAGGACTGACTTCGACCGCACCCAATGGTGAGACTGGCTGCAGACCGGCTGGGGAACTGCCAACGACCATGGTAGTTCCGAAGGGATTGGCACGATTGACGTACAGACGTTGAATGTCTGCCTCCATTGTCGCCAGATTACGGGGAAAGTTGTGAGGATGGTGGGAGGCGTGTCTATCGGCAATGCTTTCCGCGATGCTGGGTAAGGGATGGCTGATTTGGACGGTCCGTTGAAGGGTGGATGGACCGAGAATCTGGCCATTTTTTTGAGGTGTGACTGTGTTGTGATGTTGTTTGATGATTGGATTGGTATGATGACTGCTCAGTGTTCCGGGGTTGTCTGTGGCGTAGTTGGAGACGGATGAGCCGGACGGCTTGCCTGGGCCTTCGCTTGAGGCTTCGGGAAGACCCTGGTTGAACGGTCTGTCAGCGAGTGGGCCATCCATGGCCGGCACTTGTCCGAATTCCGAGTCAGAGTCAAGGGAAATGCTTCGATCATTTGTGAAAGTGTTCTCCGTCGTCGGAGATTCTGTAAGAGGCGTTGTTGAGGATACCGGACGACGAAGCTTGGTTTGAGCGTCTATCACGAGTTTACTTCTTTTCCGTAGCCATTCCAGACCTCTCATAATTATCCTCCTGCCTGACTGAATTGAGAAGCTTTGACGTCTTAGAAGAAACGATTTTCTAGACAATGCTCAATCCCAGGCAAGCAAACAGACAGACAGACAAATAACGAGGCATACAGTGCATACGGACGACAGACAGACAGACAGACAGACAGACAGACAGACAGACAGACAGACAGACAGACAGACAGGCAAGCAGACAGGCAGACAGACAGATAGACAAACAGGCAGACAAAGAGACAGACATCCATTTTTGGCATTTCTGACAAGTTACGGTCTGCAATTCTCTTACTTTTTTGTTGTGACAAATGCGCAGCTGCCAGTCTCTAACAATGCTGTGTCCGCCATGAAGGTGGGAATGTAATATTCGCCCATGGACAACTTTACTCAGTTCTAACCCAATCAATCGCCTTCTGGCTGTGTTATGAGCGAGCTGAGCGCTGACACAGACACAGATTAAGACAGGGATTCCCCTTTTCGACAGGGTCAAGAATTCGCGGAAAAAATGTACCGATTTATCGGAAACGGCCAATCGGCTATCCCACAGCAGCACTCCCGCCGCAAAGTATGAGTCCTCAGTTTCATGGGCGCAGTAAAGACCGACGTCACCCTGATCATAGATTTGAAAGGAAGGAATAATGCTGCTCAACTTTTTAGACTTGATAAGACAACGAAGAGCGTCTAGAACGAACGGATCGGTGCAATCAAGATTGGCGGAATAAAGGACAAGATTGGGGGACTTGAAAACCGTATCCGTTTCTCGAGTCGCTTTCATCGTAAGAATTTCAGCACATCCCCGACGGCCGCTCACATAAACATCAGCAGACTTGACTTTGTTTTGTGATTGTCTGGAACCATGGTAACATAACGACGCAAACGTTTCGGCGCACTAAATCCTAGGAACTTTCGGAAATCAAACAATCAAGCACCTACCACCAAACAGACACCCATGAGTGAGCCGATTTATCGACCAAGTGGAGGGTGAGCCGAAATACAGATGTCACCTCGTACTCGTACGCGTACTAGCTGTGCTTGCACGATTACTTATTCCAGCCCGGGTTGACATCCAGCACTCGCTTCCGCAATGCATTCAGTTCATCCTTTGACAGTCCCTCGTTTCGTTCTGATGACTGCTCGTTGTGATAAAGGAGATTTTGGCGGATGAGAAGGGCAGCACTGTCTCGGAGTCGGACATAGTCTTCGTCATTCGGTTTCGTGTCAGCAATTAGGAAGGTACGCAGTGGACCTTCACGCCACAAGTTCCTTCTGAGATAATTGCAGATTCTCGGTTGAAGTACGTTCAAGCCAAATTCCTCAGTCAGTTGTAGGAGGTCGAGTCCGTGGCCTTGTACGGTTGTTTCATTCAGGTCGCCGGTATATAGGAAATCTACTAGAGTTTTCAAAGTCTGGCCGTGATGTGAGCTCATGTCGAGAACTTCACCAGCTGAAAGACCATCGATCTCGTCTCGTAGCCTCGTACTCCACGTGGAAAGGTAGGATTTATGAGCAGCGACTCGCAGACCGTTTTGGCTCAACAAAATCAGGTCCTGCCAAAGATTCAAAAGCTTGGGACTTTTATCTCACAATTCCGTTCGACCATGGTCTGTCTGTCTGTCTGTCTGTCTGTCTGTCTGTCTGTCTGTCTGTCTGTCTGTCTGTCTGTCTGTCCGTGTGTCTGTCTGTTTGTGTGTCTGTGTGTCTGTTTGTCTGTGTGTCTGCCTGTCAGCCTACCATGCCTACCAAGTGTGTCATTTAAATGATTACCTGAGCTTCCGGTAAATCTGGAAGATTATTTTTCATGGACATACGAGGCCGGAAATCTGCCTTTGGCTGGTCATTGCCTATGCAAGCGACGGTCACACCGACGTACAACGACCAATTGTGCTCCAACGACGACTGCAAAACGTAATCCAAATCCTTATGATGTATCCATTCTATGTGGTTTCGCTGGCCCCCATCATCTGCGGTTCCTGTTTGAAGTTTGTACTCCGAACCGTCGAGATCAATATGACCCCTCCGAAATTCATCCTCTCCCTTGAAGATTTCGTAGCCCGCTTGGAACCGCAGCTGGCTTTGAATGTTCCCCAAGAATGACAGCGTCAACTTAACATAGCGCTGCGAATTCTCCAGTCGTCGATCGCCCCAGTCGATGTGAAACCGCCAGGTCGTGTCTTGCGGTCCCTGGAACAGCGGACTGGTCAGGCCGTGGCGTCGTTTGATCAGCAAAAGCGCGGCGTCGACCTTCCACAGATAGGTGGCGCAGGTGTCGGATTTGTCGCGGTGGCTGACGTAGCCAGCTCGGACGATGTCGTCATCTTCCGGGAAGACGTCCGAGGCTGATGCCACCCCGATGAGAGACGTGAAGGACGGATAGGTTGTAACCATGATATTGTCGTTTCGAAATGGGAATGGTTGCTCTTTTGGGCTCGGCTTCATGCTTCATGCCTTAATGCGTAGCAACAACTCAATTCAAGCGAAGCCAGAAATGATACTCTTGAATCTTGTCTATATTTGGAGGATGTCTGTAGTGATCCGCCCCGGTCGTGCAGTCATGCGTGTTTGTTTTGCAGCTTTTGGTTATGGTACTCCGAATGGGCAAAAAAGTACTTTGCTGAAATGATTCGACACCATAATAACGATTCAACAATTATTTTCGGTGTCTGTGTCTGTGTTTATATCTATGCCTGCGTCTATGTCTGTGTCTGTTACCGTTACTGTTTCTGTGTCTGTTTTGGTGCCGGTGCCTGCATTTATGTCTGCGTTTGTGCCTGCGCCTGTTTTTCTGTTAACCTGTCAACCTATCTACCTGTCTGTCTGTCTGCCTGTCTCTCTGCCTGTCTCTCTCTGCCTGCCTGCCTGCCTGCCTGCCTGCCTGCCTGCCTGCCTCTCTGCCTGCCTGCCTGCCGGCCTCTCTGCCTGTCTGTCTGTCTGTCTGCCTGTCTGCCTGCCTGGAGTAAGACGAGGGGGTTAGCGCAAAAGCTCTTTGCAATTAGACTGCCAGTCACCAAGTGCTGCGGAAACGCAAAGGGGTGGCGACTTAAGAAGTTCCGGTCTGCGCAAGCCCGGGCGCAGTGTCGTACTGCGATTCTATTCCAATCCTCTCGCACCGATTCTACTGCCTTTATTTTCAAAGTCATGGTAACGGTTGTCATCTGATGTTTCTGATCTAACAACCAGGCATGATCTGCAAGAACGATTCAGGCGACTGTTTTCACGCTCCTTCATGCCCACAGTAAACGTCCGGAAAGAGTTCCGCAAACACATTGTCCCTGACACGAGCGGGGACGATTCGGACTTGGAACGTCTCCTGCGAAACTCCGCCGACGACCTCGCCTCGCGACTCAACCGCAAGACCCCGAAAGAGCCATCCAGACATGTCGGCAGCATTGAAGGCTTCCCGCCCTTCTCCAACCTGCACGACGGCGGTTCCGGGGATAGAGCCGCCGCCGGCAAAAAGCGGCGCGACGAAGCCGTGCAGGCAGTCAACTTGGACCAGGAGAAGATGCTGAAGCAGCAGAAGATCAAGATCAAGAAGCTCTCCCAGGATAATGTCAAACTGGAGGGGCAGGTGAAGAACTACGAGCAACGCCTGCGGGAGATGCGCCAGGACGCGGTGTACCGCGATTTGAGCGGAAAAGACAAGGCAGACGAGGAAGGCATGTGCGCTCCGGTTAAGGAGGCCTGGCGATCCTTTCGAGGTCTCTTTCGGACGGCCTGGTTCCGGTTCTGGTTGAAGCTGCAGATTCGGCTGGAGGACCGACAGCGGCACTTGTCGAGAGAGGATCTGACAACGGCGCCAGATCACACAGAGATTGCTGCCGCTACAACGACTACTCGTACGACTAAGAACGTTTTACCTCTCAAGCCTTGACAGCCAAGGCAACTCCGTCTGCGCGAACGACAAGACGTCATGGCTACTGTAAAGCGGTTATGTTTTCTAAATTTATTTGCTTGCTAAGACTAGCAGAACCATGCATGAATGACCTGTCGGTTATGATCTCACCTTATATAAGATTTTCGATGGAACATTGAACGCTCTAAAGTGGTCCAATGATAGTCTGCTCGTCTATGTCGTTATCTCTGACTGGGACTGTGGTTGTCTGTGTCTGTGACTGTGTCTATGTCG